>CM067371.1:69802265-69887214 GCA_034401795.1 Chaetoderma sp. LZ-2023a | reverse complement strand
AATCGATTCAAAACTTATGAAACCTCATCGAGGCAAAGAGGTAAGCCAAGCTTGTTTAAGACGACTTGATTGACCGAATGGTTCGGCAGCCATCGTGGATGACCTAGTTTTCCCGAAAACGACTTCTCCAGAACCGCTGAATGGATCAGGCCAAAATTTGGGAGATATGTGGCCATTAAAGTTTGTTCACGGGAAGTTGCTCCATCAAAAAACATGGCCGCCATGGGCCAATCAAGATGTAGCGTGTTTGGCGGACATATTGGATTTTTTTATTTGATGGATTTTGAGGCCAAAGTTAGTTCTATATATGTTTTTGGGTATTCTGAGCTCAAATTTGCAATTTTCGAAACTGTCGGATAAACGGTCTGGTGGCCACCTTGGGTAATTTTCTCATCAAAAGCTCCCATGCTAAAGCAATGGGAAATTTAAAATATCTTCTTGAGAACTACTAGGCCGATTTCAATTATATTTGGCAGGAAGCATCCTTAGGGCATAAGGATCCAAGATTGTTCAAATGAACCCGATCGGCCAATTTGCCCAGCGGCCATTTTGGATTTCACCCGATTTCAGGAAATGTCTAAAAATCTCCGAAACCACTTGGGGAATCTTCATCTAGGCCAAGAGGTAAGCCAAGTTTGTTCAAGAGGACTTGATTGGCCAAATGGTTCGGCGACCATCTTGGATGACCTGGTTTTCATGAAAATGACTCCTCCAGAACCGCTGAAGGGATCGGGCCGAAATTTGGGCCATTAAAATTTGTTTAAAGGAAGTTGATCCATCAAAAAAACATGGGCGCCGTGAGGCAATCAAAATGTAGTGTGTTTAGCGGCCATATTGCACTTGCAAAAATGTCCACAAACTCATTTAAAAGACTGCTAAACCACCCACCAACAATTTTGACAAAAATTGATGGTGTTGCAGGTGAGCGACACAGGCACCTTGGGCCTCTAGTCATGTTATATTTCAGGATTGCTTAACCCTAATGGAACACAAACGGGCAAGGTCATTCTGACTTTGCTAATTTACCTTTGCTTTTTCAACTTTAAGTTTTCCGTTTAGCAAATTAAATACATTTATATTTCAGAATTACTTCATATTCCCAGAACTAATCTTGAACACATGTTCACACCCCTATAAAATAAGGAAGCTGCATGCTGATAGTGACATCACTAGATCCAAGGCCATGGTCATCATATCCTTGATATTTTACCCCTGTCATGTCTGTATTTCCATTCAGCAAATTATTTATATTTCAAGATTAGTTAATCCTATTGGAACTAAACTTGAATACACGGTTACCTATGATGTTAGGAAGCAGCATGATAACACAGAGGTCAGAAGGTCAAAGGGCAATGTCACTGTGACAAACAGGAGACAGACGGCACATTTAATTCCACAGAATTCTTGTTTTAACATTAGCTTTTTGTGTTTAGCTCAGATTCACCATTTATATCTCATGTCTGCTTAATCATACTGGAGCAGAAGTTGGAGACATGCTTCTTTGTAATGAAAGAGTGATACATGATACCTGGGAGTCAAAAGGTGATGGCCACTGTGTCCTTGCTAAAACCTACTTTTTCAATGATTAACATTTTATGTTTCGCTCAACTTAGCAGTTTATAATATCTCATTTTTGGTTAAGCCTACAGGGCCCAAATTCGGACACCTCCTATTCCTTATAACTAAAGGAGATGGCATGACACAATCACTGTGGCATCAAAAGGTGAAGGTCAGTGTGACAACATTGCCAAAACTTTGTGTTTTCTCAACAATAACATCTTGCTTTTACTTCGACTTAGCAGTTCATATCTCATGTTGTGTTAATCATACTGCACCCAAACATGGATACATGCGAAAGAGTGGGGATGACACAGTTACTTTGCGGTCAAAAGGTCAGGGTCGCAGATAAGTGTATTTATTAACCGTCTATATTTATTGGCTCACCAGGCCTGATATCAAACTACTTTGGAAACTGTTGGATGGGCGGGTTGGCGGCCATCTTGAATTTTTTCAAAACTCCTGTGGTAAAACAATTGGAAATTTAAAATGTCTGGTAGAGTGCATACTTGTTGTAATTCTGGCCAAAACCTTAGGGTTCTACTTATAGCCGATGGCCTTTCTGGTTGAAATGTCCATGATCCAGGTGAGCATTACTGGCCCCCTTGGGCCTCTTCTTTTATATTAAGTAATAAGCTTTTCTTTGCAAAGTTGTAATGTCAAGCTTGGTGGTTGCAATGGTTGCATTGCAACCATAGGTTTTTGGGTATCTATAGTGATTTCAAATTTTCCACTTTCGAAACTGTCTGATGAACTGCTTGGCAGCCATCTTCGGTTTCTGTCCTGCCAAAAACTCCCATAGTAAAGCAGTGGGAAATTTAAAATATCTTCTTGAACACAACTGGGCTGATTTTAACCAAATTTAATAGGATACATCCTTATTCTTAATTGTGACTTGCAATGATGCAGAGGGGTTTACCAGTCAGCATGTAGTGATGCTGAATGGGTCCATGGATCCAATGAGATTCACGTTCCAACGCGTGGCTAATATGTTGCCGATAAAGTGGAATCGTGTGGAAGCCCTGCGATCGCACTGTCGTATCCCAGGAAGATGTGTTTACCATGGGCTGTGGTGGTTTCGTGGTAGGCATCTTCTAGAAGCGGTGTGTTGGGGGTGGAGCTGAACAATGGAGCCTCCAAATCCATTACAACATTTTGTTCAGCATAACCCACGTGGCGCTTTGTATGTATAACACAAACCATAGCAGCTAGGATATAGTATAGATCATCGCTAATTTGTGTCAGACGGCTGATGTGTTTGTATGAGTGCTGACTTGTCTGCGGGCTTCATAGCTGGCTGGTTTACACATGACGCTGATGTTAGTGTAGATTGAGTCCAGAATCCTAGGCCTATCAGGTCTTATGCCTTATATATAGAGGCCTGAGGTGGGGGGTCAGTGTCTATGTGTACACCGTTGCTATGAAACTGTTTTCCTCAGTTAAACTTCCCTAATGACATTATAATGATGTAATTAGTTCCAAAGCAGATAATTGCGGACAACTACTGATGATGCAATTGGTTCCATTGCGGACAACAGTTTCATAGCAACAGTGTACATGTTGTAGAAACTAGGCCCACCTCAGGCCTCTATATAAGGCGTAAAACATGATAGGCCCAGCATTCTGGTCTCGATCTACCATAAGATCAACATCTGGTGTAAAGCAGCCATTACATCCTTATTAGCTCACGTGGCCTGAAAGGCCAAGTTAGCTTATGCCGTGGCGACCATCCGTTGTGTGTCCGTCCGTCATCCATCAACTTTTCCTTTAAACGACTTCTCAAGAACCACTGGGCCGATTTCAATTATATTTGGCAGGAAACATCCTTAGGGTATAGGGATCCAAGTTTGTTCAAACGAAGCCGATCGGCCAATTTGGCTGGCCATCTTGGATATTGGCTGATTTTTAGAAACATCTTTAAAAATCTTCTCCGAAACCGCTTGAGGGATTGAAGCAAACCTCATGAAATATAATCTAGAGCAAGAGCTGAACCAAGTTTATTCAAGGGAACTTGATTGGCCAAATGGTTCGGCGGCCATCTTGGTTGACCTAGTTTTTAGCGAAAATAACCTCCAGAACCGCTGGAGGGATCAGGCCGAAATTTGGCAGATATGATTAGGGACTAAGGGTCATTAAAGTTTGTTCAAGAGAAGTTATCCGTCAAAAAACATGGCCGCCATGGGCCAATCAAAAGCAATGGGAAATTTAAAATGTCTTCTCGAGAACTAGTGGACCGATTTCAATTATATTTGGGAGGAAGCATCCTTTGGGCATAGAGATTCAAGTTTGTTTAAACGAAGCCGTTCGGCCAATTTGGCCGGTGGCCAGCTTGGATTTCGGCTGATTTTTAGAAATGTCTAAAAAGCTTCTCCGAAACCGTTTGAGGGATTGATTCAGAACGGACGAAATATAATCTTGGGCAAGAGCTGAACCAAGTTTGTTCAAGGGAACTTGATTGACCAAATGTTTCAGTGACCATCTTGGATGACCTAGTTTTCGCAAAAACGACTTCTCCAGACCCGCTGAAGCGATCCGGCCGAAATTTGTGATATCTAATTATGGACTAAGGGCCATTAAAGTTTGTTCAAGAGAAGTTGATCCATCAAAAAAACATGGCCGCGGTGGGCCAATCGAAATATGTCGTGTTTGGTGGCCATATTGGATATTTTTACTTGATGCATTTTGAGGTCGAAATTGGTTTTATATATGTTTTTGCGTATTGTGATTTCAAATTTGCAATTTTCGAAACTGTCGGATAAATGGTTTGGCAGCCATCTTGGTTCTTTTCCCGCCAAAAGCTCCCATACTAAAGCAATGGGAAATTTAAAATGTATTCTCACGCCATCTTGGATTTTGGTCGATTTTTATAAATATCTTTAAAAATCTTCTCCAAAACCGCTTGGGGGATCAATGCAAAACGCATGAAATATCATCTAGGGCAAGAGCTGCACCAAGTTTGTTCAATGGAACTTGATTGGCCAAATGGTTTGGCGGCCATCTTGGATAACCTATTTTTTGCCAAAACAACTACAGAACCACTGAGCGGATTGGGCCGAAATTTTGGAGATATTAGGCCCTGAGTGCCATTAGTTTTTTCAAGGAAAGGAGCTACGTCAGAAACATGGCCGCAGTGGACCAATCAAAATGTAGCGTGTTTGGCGGCCATATTGGACTTGCAAAAATGTCCACAAACTCATTTAGAAGACTACTCCTAAACCACCCACCAACAACTTTGACAAAAATGCATAGTGCTCCAGGTGAGCGACACTTGTTCTTGTTGCTGTTCTGGCTAAACCTTAGGGTTCCACTTCTAAGCAATGACCTTTCTAGTTGAAATGCCTGTGTTGCAGCTACATGTAAGCGATACAGGCCCCTTGGGCCTCTTGTTTCACATATTTAGTCAACAATTAAACTCTCTGATTTTGGAATTATGTCATAATTTATGGTATATAGCGAGTTTAGGCAAAAGATTGCTTACATACTGTAGGGTAGATGAACACATGTTTAATTTACATTGATTTCAATGCAAACACATCACCTACTTGGTAAGATAGACTTACCCTTGTTGGTAGGTGGGTAGCCTCGAGTACATAATGGAGTAGGTACTCTAATCATTTAGACGAGTAGCTACTCTACTTAGGGCGTAAACTCGTCCATATGGCTAAAAAACAGGTGCTCAAAATAAATTTTGGTATTAGCCGCTGATATATATATATATATATATATATATATATATATATATATATATATCAGCGGCTAATACATGGGGTGGATAGATGACCTGGTGGGGTTAGGATGGGGGTGTGTACTAAGTCGGTAATTGGTAATAGACACTAACACGAAAATAGAACACATTTTCACGCTAGACATGGTAGAAGTTCTTGCGGTCTTGCGACTAATGTATACCTCATATCCATCATCGCGGTAGTGAAATTATTAAATGGGACTGCCTAAATATTGCCTATGCTTTAATAAACGCCATATATTACCATTTATTACATCAGATTTATTCTACAGCTTGACATAAAATGGCATCGTGAAAATATAATCAGCTAACGACGAGTTTAGGTCATTACTTGGGTAGCGCCAAAACTCACAGATTCATATGATATGGTTGGGTTCTTATGTTTGTAGCCATATAAATACGCTACCAGACATTGAGAATGTTTCCCGGACATTATATATATATATATAAAGGTTGGTCTGTTAATTTGCTTGTTTTATAGGTTAATTGCACTACCACGAGCCATCATTGACACTGCAGTTCTCATCATGAGATTGTACCCAATCTCGCCAGCGTATCAATGCATTGATACATGTATTTCATTGAATTCATCATCTTTAACCCTTTCAACATTGAAACTTGATATATCTCAATTTCAAGAATTTTTATTTTGAGGTTTTTCCTCTGAAAAGCAAAATAATTAGTTTCAAAATAGCCAGCATATATTTGTATTCTTGAATGGTGTGTCTGGATAAAATAAATTGTGATATCTAAAAAGAATTGTTTAATTTTAAACTATATACCTGTTTACATTTAAAGTGCAGTTATAATTCTCAAATTTAAGTAAACCCGTCCTGACATCGATATTTTACAATTTTAACAAATAAATTTTATGTTTGAAAAGTATATGTTACTATTAGTATTTAAGTATTTAAGTGCATTTATTATCTTATAGTTTGTCAGCATTAACTAGGGTTCATATACATGTATGGTATGTAATGTACGATGTGTAAAATGATGATGTTTTATGGATACATAGAGACATGACAAGCTGTATAATTATGCCATTAATATGACATCACTTTAAGTATAGGTAGTTTACTGAGGATAACTTCAGATGGTGAAGTATGCCTAAAATGCATTCAGAACAACGTGTAATGTCGTGAAACAATTTTCCTGTGAGGGCTTCCGCTAGTAGATGTCTGGGAGTCCTATACTCTCAATGTTCATGTTTAGACTCCCAAAACAAAGCCCAAGGAAGTCCTGGACTTCCTGTTTCTCTGGTCCTGACACCACTAAAATTATGATTTTAAGCAAATTTAATGTATGGAAACCATTTTAGACTTCCATGTTTCCTGCTTGGACTCCCAAAACTACTACACAGGGTGTGTTTAGAAATTAGTGGAAGCCCTGTTTCCCGTAGCATAGAATGTCATTTTTAATAATTTAGTCTAGAGTGGGAAAATTGTGCATATGACATCAACTTGTCATGTCTCTTATCATCTGATCTGTCTCTGCCGTAAAATTGTATTCTACTAATCTACTCATGGTGGTGGAAATCTAAGGTTAACTCATATATATGAATTTACATAAAGTTACACTTACTACTTCATCAATCATACATGATGCAAGTTACTGAATGTCTTCTGCAAGCCATGAGAAGACTATTTTTGAAAATTTACTGCCGTAATTACTAGTTCATTTATCAGAAATAAACTTGTTTAGGCTAGTAACTGAATATTTCTCCAGGCCACTGCAAGGGTCATATTCTAGCGGTTTGACCATTTGCTGCCTCACATATACCATGAGAGATAACTCATGATTTATTAACCCTTTCAACGACAAATCCCTGAAAAAGTAAATTCTTTATGATGCATAGCGTATTCTGTTGAATATTTTAAAAATAATATGACTGGAAGTCATTGCTGCCTAAGAGATACAGGGAGTTTTTTCGCTGAAAGGGTTAATATCATCCACATCCCATGGCGGTAGCATCCAGTCGAATTAGCTTCAAAATCTCCAACAGAACATTAATTAATTAATTTATTTATTAAATAGTAAATCCATTAAGCCATACAATTTATACACTTGGGGACTATTCTAGCTTTATGACAGAGTACCTCTGTAGATTATACCAAGAGAGATAACTCATGATTTATTAATTTAACTAGTTAATACCTGTCCAATGGACTTTAGGTGTATTTTTAAAACTTGTCAATTTTCGCTGACATGACTTTTTCTTACATTTAAAGAGCTAAACAAATTAATGAAAAGCTGTTCTACGTTTGTATGTGGTTGATTGCGGTTACCAGGAGTTCGTACCCCTTGATTATGTGACCAGTAAAGAGCCAATTTAGCTGAAAACATATCTGATCTACATTCAATCAGTCTTCTAAATTGGTAAATCTTTCAACATGTTCAATAAGGTTCATTATAAAAGTGGGTGAATATTTTATTACCCTGTGATTGGTCAAGACTGGTAGAGAAAATCTAAATTTTGCTTAGTCAATAATCAATGTGCAGTTGGAGGCTAAGAAGATTTTTTGAAAATTTTCCACTGGAAATGACTGGCTCGCTTATTGAGCCAGACATTTCATTGGTAAATTTTCAAAAATAGTCTTCTTGGCCTGCAAAGGGGCATTTCTCAAGAGAGTTACAAGTGGGTTTTGGCCGGCTTGACTATTCAAAGGTTAAAATATTAATGTTTTTAGCTCACCTGGCGTGAAAGGCCAAATGAGCTTATGCCATGGCGACCATCTGTCGTCCCTCCGTCAACTTTTCCTTTAAACGACTTCTTCTCAAGAACCACTGGGTTAATTTAAATTAAATTTGGCAGGAAGCATCCTTAGGGCATCGGGATCCAAGTTTGTTCAAATGAACCCGATCGGCCAATTTGGCCGGTGGCCATCTTGGATTTAGGCCGGTTTTAGGAAACGTCTTTAAAAATCTTCTCCGAAACAGCTTAGGGGATTGATGCAAATCTCATGAAATATGATCTATGGTAAGAGCTGAACCAAGTTTGTTCAAGGGAACTTGATTGGTCAAATGGTTCGGCAGTCATCTTGGTTGACCTAGTTGTAGCGAAAATTACCTCCAGAACTGCTGAAGGGATCGGGCCGAAATTTGGCAGATATGATTAGGGCCTAAGGGCAATTAGGGTTTGTTCAAGAGAAGTTGATCCGTGAAAAAACATGGCTGTCGTGGGACAATAAAAATAAGCGTGTTTGGTGGCCATATTGGATTTTTTTTATTTGATGGATTTTGAGGCCGAAATTGGCTTCGTATGTGTTTTGCGGTATTCTGATCACAAATTTACAATTTTCGAAACTGTTGGATAAACTGTTTGGTGGCCATTTTGGATCATTTTCCCGCCAAAAGCTCCCATACTAAAGCAATGGGAAATTTAAAATGTTTTCTTCTTGAGAACTGCTGGTCCGATTTCAATTATATTTCTCAGGAAACATCCTTAGGGTATAGAGATTCAAGTTTGTTCAAACGAAGTCAATCGTCCAACTGGGCTGGCGGCCATCTTGGATTTGGCTGATTTTTAGAAACGTCTAAAAATCTTCTCCGAAACCGCTTGGGGGATTGATGCAAAACTCATGAAATATGATTTATGGCAAATGCTGAGCCAAGTTTGTTCAAGGGAACTTGATTGGTCAAATGGTTCGGCGGCCATTTTGGTTGACCTAGTTATAGCGAAAATGACTTCTTTTCCAGAACCGCCGAAGGATCGGGCCGAATTTGGCAGATAGCCTAAGGGTCATTAAAGTTTGTTCAAGAGAGGTTGATCCATCAAAAAACATGTCCGCCGTGGGTCAATCGAAATATAGCATGTTTGGCGGCCATATTGGATTTTTTTCTTTGATGGATTTTGAGGCCCAAATTGGTTTTGTATGTGTTTTGGGGTATTCTGAGCTCAGACTTGAAATTTTTTAACCTGTCGGATGAATGTTTCGGTTGCCATCTTGTCGATAAAGAGCATTCTAGTTGAAATGCCTATGGTCCAGGTGAGTGATACAGGCCCCTTGGGCCTCTTGTTTAATTTATGCATCTATTTATGCTTTATTGGTGTTTGTTTGTCTGTTGCCTAGAGAACAAATACATCAGTGCTTCCACTAATTTCTAAACACAGGAAGTCCCTGGGTAATGCTATTGGGAGTCCAAACATGAAACATGGAAGTCTAAAATGGTTCAAAATACATGTAATTTGGTTAAAAACATTGTTTTTAGAGATGTCAGGGCCAAAAATGAGGAAGTCCAGGACTTCCTTGGTATGTTTTTGGGGAGTCCAAATATGAACTTTGTGAGTATAGGACTCCCGGACTTCCGCTAGTGGAAGCCCTGAAATACATTCCATGTCATTATATTGTTTTTAATTATACACCTTTATTTATATTTTTGCTAAATATTATTACATTGTATACAATGCGTTACGGATCAGCAATCTCGACTGATGAAAGATCAAATTGTATTTTCATGCTGCGCATATGTTAGTGACCACATAGGTATTGGTGGGTAGGTGTGCATGCACGCAGAGTTGCAGATATCTTATATATTGTTCACACGACAGTATAGCTCATAAATAGCTTAACATGTTTACAAAACAGATACTTGTTAGTACAATCTTTAAACACGATGTAAGAAATATTCGTTGAATATTTTGCACTTTATTTGATTGGAAGCCATTCAACTGTTTTATTGAATTGATTATTTTCTTTTAAAAATTCTACCCATACTGTATATACAGATATAGTACTCAGTCTATTTTATCAGATATTTTCACCATAATCATAAGTTACTATTGATAACCTGTTACAAAATACAGTTGTCATCTGTTGCATAACAGTCGTTACACCATCACATGTCATTTTATCTCCCAAACTTGCATGTTAGCAGCCTAAATATAAAACAACTAGTTACAGTACTGCTAAAAAATAATGTAGCGTGTTTCCAAAACAAAGTAAAACATAATGGCAAATGTTGAGTAGTTTGATCATAATTAATTGCATGTTTGTGTCTTCCAATCAAATTAAGCTCAATATATTCAACGGAACATTTTTCTTACACCGTGTTCAAAATTGTACAAACCAACATGTTTCTGATTTTGATTTGGAAACTTGGTAACTGAAATGTACTACTAGTAATAACCTTGGTGATAAATTTCAGTGACCCAGAACATTCAATCAATCAATCAACAAAAATTTAAACCCTTTCATCGACGAATTCCCTATATCTCAATTTCAGGACAATAATACAGGAAAGCATTTGAATATTTTGAAATTAATGTGACCGGAAGCTGTTGCTGCCAATGGCTTGCAGTCACATTAACTTTTGAAATATTCAACAGAATATGCTATGCATTTGAAAGAATATACTTTTTCAGGGATTTGTTTGTGAAAGGTTTAACCCTTTCACTGACAAATCCCTGAAAAAGTATATTCTTCACGATATACATGTAAAACTTATTGTCAAATATTTTGAAATTACTTTGACTGGAAGTCGTTACTGTGCCTTAGGCTGCAATGGCTTTCAGTCCAATTAATTTCAAAATAATCAACTTTGCTGCATTTATCACTATATTCAGGGCTTTAGATTTACATTATTTGGGCTCGCCATTTATCAGGGCCTGGATCCATCAAAACCAGAGAGTTTTGAAATCTGAGAGATGGATTTTGAGCCATTTTAGTTTTAATAGCACCATAAGATCTCTGAATGCCTATAAAATATCACAGAATCCATTTCTGTGTATTTAATTAACTGTAAATCAGTTAATTACTATTCATGGCAGCCAGTAGGATTTTAATTTGGGCTCGCTAATATGGGCAGATTTTATTCTGGCATGACTCAGTCACAGATAAAGGGGTAATCTAAAGGCCTGACATTGTGCTGCATATTTTCAGAACTCTCAGTACAGAAATGTTATAGTGATAAAGGAAAAAAAGACATGCAAAAATTGTAAAAGACAAGAATCTCTCAAGTTCATTGCAAATGAAAACTTACTAAACTTATGTGATAAATGTTATATAAAATTGCAACTCTTTTGAGTAGTCTAACACAGCCTCTTAACCAGTGTCCACACATTCAATAAACAAATATTGCTTGAACAATTTTGACTGATAAATAGTTAAAGTTAAAGTTAACCAACTGACTGCTAAGTTTTTGTAGACGACATGTTTATATCTAAGAAAAACATGGAGTAACAACCTTAGCAGTATTGACGTAATTGACAAAATAGCAGGGTGCTACAAGAAGTAAAAAGTCATCTGGGGCATTTTTGCAATTAGAGCATTTGTCAAAATTAAATAAATTGAGTTGTAGGGCAGTCCCGCAAAATTATGGCATGGTGTATCACCCTTCTGCGCACAGCAAGGTAAAACACTGCTTATCATTTTGGAATTGCTCAGAATAATGACCATATTGCATGAAATAACTTGGAATAATGATCAAATTACATAGAATATGGCCTTGTTCTGCATTATTTTATTGACCATTGTTCTGGGTCATATAAAATGGCAGCCAAGTTATTTAATGTGTACTACGCCTCTTTCCATAATCCGTTAATATAGATGAACAAGTTATTCCATTTAACATGGCCATTATTCTATGAGATTATTCCATGTCATATGGCTGTTATTCCATGTAATATGACCATTATTCTGCGCTATTTCATATAATATGACTGTTATTGCTTGTGCATTATCTGTCATGTACTATGCATTATTCGTTATTAGTCCCCTACCGGTAAAACCGGGGGGGGGGGGGGGGGGAACTATAGGTTTGCACTCCATCTGTCTGTCTGTCGCAGTTGGTTTACCGCACTTTTTTTCGCAGTCTTTCAAGATATTCAACTGAGAATTGGTCCATTACTTTATTGTGAAAAATTACAGACCAAGTTCGGGTTTCAGGCGTTTGCATCATTTTTTGATGGAGTTATGTCCCCTTTCGACTTATGAAATACAAACATATCAGCTTTCAAGACTTTCTTCTCCTTCACCATATATAACTGAGACTTGGTTTATTGCTATGTTATGAGAAGTTACAGATCAAGTTCGAGCTTCAGCTGCTTTTGACAATTTTTAATGAAATTTTTGACTGTCAATCTCTAAAGATTTATATCACCAGGTAGGGGACATGTATTACAAAGCAATACTTACAGAAGGCTTGTTTATTTTATTGGAACCCATGAAAAGGTTTGTTTATTGATAAAGTACATCTGTATGTATGCAATAATCCCTTTAACACTCATATCAGCAAAAAACGGCTTCGGCAGTGGCCTTGGGAAATGTCCATTTGCAGACCAAGAGAAAACTTTTTTTTTTAATTTACCATTGGAATGACTGGCTCGATAACCGAGCCAGTCATTCCAGTGGTAAAATTTAAAAAAAAGTTTTGGTCTGCAAATGGACATTTTCTATGAGAAAATCGAAATTTTCTTGAACAAATTCGATGGTTAAAGGGTTAATAAAATGAATGGCGTAATTAACGCAGTATATGCGGCTGTATTGTCAGTGTAAATAATAACTGGTGATAAGTGTTATGATGTTGTTAATGAAACCTTTAGCAGTCATAGACAACAACACCTGTTGCTGTCATAGACAACAACAACGCCTGTTGCTGTCATAGAAAACAACACCTGTTGCTGTCCTAGAAAACAACACCTGTTGCTGTCATAGAAAACAACACCTGTTGCTGTCATAGAAAACAACACCTGTTGCTCTCATAGAAAACAACACCTGTTGCTGTCATAGAAAACAACACCTGTTGCTGTCATAGATGCCAACACCTGTTGCTGTCATAGAAAACAACACCTGTTGCTGTCATAGAAAACAACACCTGTTGCTCTCATAGAAAACAACACCTGTTGCTGTCATAGAAAACAACACCTGTTGCTGTCATAGATGCCAACACCTGTTGCTGTCCTAGAAAACAACACCTGTTGCTGTCATAGAAAACAACACCTGTTGCTGTCATAGAAAACAACACCTGTTGCTCTCATAGAAAACAACACCTGTTGCTGTCATAGAAAACAACACCTGTTGCTGTCATAGATGCCAACACCTGTTGCTGTCATAGATGGCAACAGCTTTCATCAACAACATATTAAAACTGAATACCAGTATAATGAAAAGCTTTAAGGCTTATAAGGCCTTAATCATCAAATTTGTTCAAGAAAATTAAAATTTTCTCATGGAAAGTGTCCATTTGCAGATATTTGAAAATTTATTAGTGGAATGAGAGGCTCGGTTATCGAGCCAGTCATTCCAGTGATAAATTTTCAAAAATAGTCTTGGTCTACAAATGGACATTTCTCAAGACCATGACAGAAGCTGTTTCGGCCAGTATGTGCAAAGTTGCAATGGCTGATAACTTTGAATTCATACTACACATTGCTTTGTTGACCATGCTGAAGGTATCATCCGTCATTTGAAAGGAATATGTTATTTATTACCAATATTAGCTTGACCATCATAGACCTGTAGTTATCTATTCGCTGTTTGTTCTACTAGTTTCAAATACTCGTTTACATTTGTTCATGACAGCGGGTCAGTGTATATGAGCATTGTTATGATTTACTGTATTTGATGAACACTTCAAATGAAACATGGCAGTTAGATCCGATGAATGACCAGGACTGTCCACTGTCATTATTCAGTCCCCTTTGAACCTTTTATGGTCAAGATTGATCAAGAAAATTAATATTTTTGCTTAGTAATGTCCTTCTGGCCAAGAGAACACTCCATTAAAAAATTTATGATTGGAATGACTTAGCCGACCTAGGCATTGCAGTGATAAATTTTCAAAATTAGTGTTCTCTTGGACTGAAAATTAACATTCCTGCAGCAGACCGCATGGCATTTAAAGGGTTCAAATCAGTAATTGGTGTTTGTTTTGAAAATGGAGTTGATGAAAACCATCTATACACTCAGACTTTGTCCATCCACCTATTATTGCAACCGATTGTACTGCACAGTTTAGAAATCCCGTAACCTTAGAATACACAACTCAGTAATTTGGTTAAGAGTCATGCTCATCAGCTGGTAAACAACAGCGGCTCGAGATCCATGCCTCATATTACACCACTAAATTCCAGATGTATAAAGGTGCATTTGAAAGGTGTGTTAGATGGTGACAGAAACACAATTTTTAAGAGAAAATTTACTACTGAATTGGCTGGTCATTTCAATGGTAAATTCTCAAAAATAGTTTTCTTGGTCTGCAAATGTACATTTTGTATGAGAAAATTAAATTTTTCATGAACAAATTTGAGGAATTAAGAGGTTAACATGAGATTGCGTTTCAGCCATTTCTGTTCAGATGATATCAAAGGAAATAAAATGGACAATGTTTTAAAAGGTTCTATGTATATGTGCCTTAATTCTTTCCGTCCTATCATATACGATGTAAAAGATAATTTGAAATTAATTTAACTGAAAGACATTCAGCTGGCTTAGGCAGCATTGCCTTCCAGTCAACCTAGTTTCAAAATATTCAACAGCTTAACTGTATTGTTGAATTGAAATTGAATCATTGAAGTTTTACAGTTGAATTGATTAATATATTAAGATTTATAAGACATTGCTTATTCAATGAGTGTTGAAAATTTATCAGACGTTGCTAATCAGTATTTAACTCTTTAACACTCATATCAGCCAAAAACAGCTTCTACAGTTGTCTTGAAACATGTCAATTTGCAAACCAAGAGATTATTTGCGAAAATTTACCACGGAAATGACTGGCTCGATAACTGAGCCATTCATTCCAGTGATAAACTTTCAAAAATAGTCTTCTATTGCTCCGTAAATTGACATTTTCTTTGAAAAAGTTTAAATTTTCTGAACACGTTTAGGGCTTAAAGCGTTAATAATATCAACAATTAACACAAAATATCCAATCACAGTGCAGTAATTTATTTGACTTCAATGATTAAAAAAATTTTGTGTTTATGTAACATTATATACTCATTTTATTTACTGCAACCTCAGGTAATACTAATTTAAAACATTTGTTCCAGAATTTAGACCACGTTTTCAGCAGTAGATAGGTATGGAACCTGCTGAATATTCTGCAAGCAATTTTATTGAAAGTTATTGTTACCCCGGTACCAAACATGCCCAAGCTCTAATTGTTTGAAACATCAGCAGATTCCTACATATCTACCCTATTTAGTTGATATTATAGACATTATGCATGAGGAAATACAGTACAGCTAGAAATAATGTTTACAAATCAAAATAAAATGTACTGTTGAATATTTTGTAACATAATTGTTTTAGGAAGACATTGCTTCCAATCCAATTATGTTCTAAATATTGAATAGAACATTTCTTACACCCTGTTAAAATTGTACTAAGATATTTCTGTTTTTTGTTTTAGAAATTTTTTTAACTTATTGATTGAGCTGTTCTGTAGTGTATTAAAGATATTATTTCAAAATAAGTTTCTTTTTTGTTATAACTCAATGTATATGCAGGTATTTTGTTATATATTTAATGATATTAATGCATTTATTTAAAATCTTGTTTTACACCCATCTCAACTCTTTCATCTGAACCGTTTTATGCTCAAAGTCTATTACAGTCATCTCGGGTAATTATTGAAATTTTTTAGAAATGCCTGAAATTTTGTAATACCTTAACATAGTGAATGGTCAAATGTTTAATTGTTGCAGCCATAGTAGAAGAAATGTACTGGTGTACACCTTGGAACCAATGTTAAGCAAAATTGTTCCTCTCATAGCCAGCAACATTGTTTCCAAAATTAACACCAGTTGTTATGAAGAGAATGAAATTTAGGAATTTTAAATGTCAATGGTCTAGTGATTAAGCGGCAACAGTTTTCAATTAAATTATTCTCAAGATATCCCTTATATATTGTACTTGAGCAGAAGCTTTTACTGTCATATGCAAACCTAAAAAAATTTGAAAAGTTAATTTATGTACAATAAAGATAGGTTGATTTTCAACCCAGATAAGCTTTTGCTAATGAAATTGCTTTACATGTATCTCAATCTCAGAGCAGTCATGTAGTAAAACTGAATATTTTGGGACTAATTTGACTGGAAGCCATTGCTGCGTAAGTACTAAGTACTGCCAAACAGTATTGGATAGATCTCTTCAGATTCAGGTAACGTCTATGGGAACTATTGTTTCGTTCACCTATAGTTTTGTGGCCCAAATATATATATCAAGGGATGTGTGATGTGTGTTCACTATATAAATTGTTGTTGCTTAAATAAAGTATTATTATTTCATGACTTATGTTTTAACGTGGTATTCTTAATGATATTTATAGTTCACCTGATCTAAAGGACCAAGTTGAGTTTATGCGATGGCGACCATCAGTCTGGCAACAGCTTTTACCGTAACCCTTTAACACTCTTATCAGCCAAAAATGGCTTCTGCAATGGTCTTGAGAAATGTTCATTTGCAGACCAAGAGAAGACTATTTTTGAAAATTTACCACGAATGACTGGCTCAATAACAGAGTCAGTCATTCCAGTAGTAAATTTTCAAAAGTAGTCTTCTTGGTCTGCAAATGGACACTTTCTATGAGAAAATCTATATTTTCTTGAACAAACCCAAGGGTTAAAGGGTTCATAGATGGCAATGACCTTTCAAGGACAACTGGTCTGATTTCAATTCAATGCCCATGAGGCATCCCTAGGGAATTGAGATTCAGAATTGTTCAAAAGAAGCTGATTGGTCGATTTGGCCATCAGCCATTTTGGATTGTGCACTGTTTTTAGAAACTCATTTAAACATCATCTTCTGAAACCACGTGCCCGATTGATTTGCAGATTGGTGTAGGCTAAGAGCTGACCCATGTGTATTCAAGAGAACACAGTAGTCCATTTCTCTGGTGGCAATCTTGAATAATCTAGCCTTCAGAAAAAAACTTTGGAACAACTGAAGGGATATTTTTGAATATTATTTAGGGCCATTAAAGTTTGTACAAGGAAGGTGATATGTCAAAAAATATGGCTGCCACTGACTAATCAAAATTGACCATTTGGCCATTTTTTATTTGATGTATTATGGTGGCAAAAATTGTTTCTATACGTGCGCTTGATAGATCGGCAGCCACTGGGCTAATTTCAACCAAATTATTACGAAACATCCTTGTGATAGAGATCCATGATTGTTCAAATGGAGCTTATTGGTAGATTTGGGTGTTGGCAATCTTGGATCTTGCAATCATTTTAGAAACATCAGAGATACAGGTTTGTTCAAACGAAGCCCGTCAGTGAATTTGGCTGACGGCCATCTTGGATTTCGGCAGATTTTTATTTGATTGATTCAAAATCCATAAAAAATAATCTATGGCAACAGGTGAACCAAGTTTGTTCAAGTGATCATGATTATCCTAATGCATTAGCAGCCATCTTGGATGACCTAGTTTTCATGAAAAATATTTGTACAGAACCAGTGAACGGATTGTGCTGAAATTTGTGAGATATGATTAGGCACTCGAAACTGGGGGGTGGGTGAGGGGGGTGGAGTCATAGCTAGAAATAGATCCCTCAGTCGTCTCGGCCTTGTTGAATGTATTCACAAACAGAATCCTACTGGTTTGTTATAGAATCTGAACATGTATTATAATGTACCATTATCAGATAACCTGCCCCAAAAGATCATGGTAACCGTCTATCCATCATCTGTTGACATCAACAACTCGTAATAACAAATGGACTGATTTTAGCCTAACTTGACTTGAAGACGCTCAGATTTAAGCTTCCAAACCTGCTTGCGAGATCAGATTAGTCAATTTGGTAAGTCACCATCTTAGATTTTCCAGAATGTCTAGGAACCTTTAGAAAATTATGTCTGAACCATTTGGATTATTGAAAAAAGATTTTGATGGAAAGACACTGGTAGACAGGTAGGCCAGTGGCCATTTTGGATTTCTAAAATTTTTGGTAAATCTTAAAGTACTCCAGAACCTACTGTCCAAGGTTATCCAAACATTGCTGGGTGTTAAACCTCTGATCTAAAATTTAGGAATCCAGTCTGTTCCAATGCTGGTGTTCGAAGTGAGTAGCAAATTATATTGCATATTCTTTTCATGTGTATTCAGGAAGACACTATTATGACTGGTTTATACAGAATGTACATACAGGTTCTTTATTTTGAAAATTAGGGTTACTAAAGGCACTTATCTTATGAGAGAGCAATAGCTTTCAGCAACACACATCTAAAAGCTAAAAGACAGCAACAGCTTTTAGCAAGTTGTGGAATCGTGCTGTATGATCAGTGTTGCATGTGTTAAAATTTGAGTCAAATTTTACCAGTAGTTTCTGATATATCCACAGATCATAATTTGATCTGATCCAGATCCGTGTTCTTTTATCCGGATATCCATCGACCCAGAATGTGATCTAATCTGTATCCTTGTTCTTTTATCCAGATCATGACAAAAGTCTGGAAATTGTCTTCCATGGCAAGTTCCTTCGTTCTGTTGAAATTTGAGCCAAATCAGATCATATGGTGTTCTGCTTTTTCAGGAGTGCTGATAGCACGCTTCTCAAAATGCAGACCACCACCCAATCATTCCTCAATCTATTACAAAACTACTATAATGTTTAGCAGAGCATACATTCATCAGTGATGGAGATACAGAGTAGTGTTACATGGTAGACTGCACTTATACGGTCTACATTCAATGACCAGGTATTAATTAATGTGTTATCTAATGATCTACTGGCTAATTTGTCAGCCTTGTTTGTGCAGCAAGATAAGGGAGAATGAACAAAGGAATTTCCCATAATTATTAGAAAATCAATATTGCGTTATAAATTAATGATATATGAACTAATAAGGCTAATACTGATAAAAGATAATCAATACAGTGTGTCTGGTTACAAGATTTATGCTGGTTTACCAATTTCCATCTAACGCAGTAATACGCCGCTGCCGGCGCTAACCCTTACCACTCTGGTGTTAAAATGTTATATCTTCAAATTAAATTAAAAGATGAACTGGTGTTCATTTTTCAACAAATTTGTTGGGAGATGGTGCTGTCGTAGACAGCAACATCTTCCACCAAAATTGTTTAAAAATGTACACCAGTTTCTTTGATTGACTCAGTAAAAGATAGAATATTGACATCAGTGTGCTAAGTGTTAACCCTCAATTTAGTTTAACAAACTCAATTTTCTCATAGAAAATATCCATTTGCAGAGCAAGAAGACTATTTTTTGAACATTTACCACTGGAATAACTGGCTCATGGGTGATAAATTTTCAAGTCTTCTTTTGCTCTGCATATAGACATTTCTCAAGACCAGTGCAGAAGCCGTTTTTGGCCGGCTTGAGTGTTAGTGTTAAATAATCCAGCACAAATTATTTTCTGACCTGATCTGACGTGGCAAGTGAGCTTATGCCATGGTAACTATCCATCTCATCTTTTACTGTAAACACTAATACTCATTAACTTCTGGGTCGATTAAAATCACTTGGTTCAAATTACTCTATGGTGGCACATTTCCAAAAATGTAAAAAGACATTTGATTGTCAATTTATCCAGCGATGTAGTTGGTGCCTTAGGAATCAACAATTTAGTCAAATTGCTATTCAAATCTGTAGCGAGAGTCGATTGAAAATTCTGATTATTTTTTAATATATAGACTGAAAGCTGTTGTAGAAACAATTTTTGCCACCAAAACAACTGGTAACAATTACAACCGGTGAAGTTGACCACAACCACCCAAAAAAGTTGCCCAACCACCAAAAATGGCAGCGGCAATAACCATCCATAAGTATGTAGGGGAAAATACGCCCCTCTAAAATCAGAATCCAATGACATCTCAGATTGATATCAAACTGCCATAGGTATTCTCATCAAACCTGGACGATGAAAACTCGACCTCATGGAGAACACAGAAAGAATGTCTTTGGATACACCAGCTCCACCCAATGGAGCCTATAGGCACAAACCGAGCAGGATAAGGGACACCCTTTCCCTGGACCAATACACCCACCACGGGCAGACACGCAGTTGTTATTATATATATATATATATATATATATATATATATATAATATTGTCACAAGAAACCGTTCAGACACATTGTAGCATAAGTTATCATTTGGAAACTGATTTTCAAAATGGTGGCTAGTGGCTACTCACCATCTTGAATTTCAGATCATCATTGATTTTGGATACCATCAATCGATTTCCTTCAGCAGATGTAGTCCGGTCAGCCTATGACGTTTCAAAGCGATCCGATAAATGGTAATGGAGTTATCATCCAACAACCAGTTTTCAAGATGACAACCAGTGGCTGTCGGCTATCGTGGATTTTCAGATAGTCGATTTTTGAAAGGTCGATTTCCAATAATCAACCTAGAATTTTTAAAGCGATCAGATAAATGGAAGCGGAGTTATCATCTAGAAACCCAAATTTTGAAGATGGCAAAAGGTGGCCGACAGCCCTCTTGGATTTTGAAATCTCATGGATTTCGATAGGTTTCTTCTACAGACCTATCCAATCAACCTATGACGTTTCAAAGTAATCCATTATCACCAGAGAGCAATTTTGAAAATGGCCACTGGTGGCCATCTGGGATTTTGGATAATCATTTCAATAGGTTTCCTCGCCAGATCTAGTCCAATCGAGCTATGTACGTTCAAACTGATCCTATAAATGGTAGCTGTTATCCAAGAAAAATTTTGAAGATGGCCAGTGGTGCCTGGCTGCCATCTTGGCAGTTCGGATCAATGTCGATTTTGAGAGGTTTCTTCCCCAGACTTAGTCCAATCAACCTATGAAGCTTCAAAGTGATCCAGTAAGTGATAGCAAACTTATCAAAACCAATTTTCAAGATGGCTGACTGTGGCTGGTGACCATCTCGGATTTTGGTCTGTGGTCAATTTCGTTAGGTTTTTCCACCAGAACTGATCCAGTAAACCTATTACGTTACAAAGCGATCCGATAAGCGGTAGTGAAGATATCATCCGGAAACCACTCTCAGCACTCTGCCACCCAAACGCCAGCCCAGACATATAATACTGATAATATCCCACTTTGCAGAGTATACCATTGTAAATACTCAAAATATTCTCCTCTTGCAGAAGACACTTAAAACCATTTAATGGTTGAGTTGTCCAAAACCAACCTCTGCAGTGGCCTTTTTGAAAATTTACATCTGGAATGACTGGCTCGGTTATCGAGCCAGTCATTCCAGTGGTAAATTTTCAAAAAGTCTTCTCTTAGTCTGCAAATGGACATTTCTTAAGACCACTGCAGAAGATGTCCTTGACTGGTATGAGTGTTACATGGTTAAATGGACATGTCCCACTGTAGATGACATAGCTGGATCTGATAGCATCTTTCTCACCTTATCAGCATATATGAGGACATATAACACAATCATACATGCATCATTTAGTGAGAAATGAGAAACAACATGAATGAGGTGAGGTCTGCCATTATATCGGTATTAACATTTTATTAGACAAATAAGCATAACTACAGTACTCTTAGAAATACATTTCCACAATGTACATATTCATAATTTGATAGCTTATATTAAACAGGATGTATGAACAAGGATGCAGATGGCCTGCATTAATTAACATTATCCGTTCTCGGATTAGCAATCTCAATAATTTGGTTACCATGACCGTAATATTTTTAACGCAAAATCAATAGGGCATTTAACCCTTTCAACGACAAATCCCTCAAAAAGTGAATTCTTCCCGATTGGCATATTCTGGTGAATAATTTGAAATTAATATTTCTGGAAGTCATTGTTGCCTAAGGGAGGGACCTATTTTTACTTCCAGTCATATTAATTTCAAAATATTTGAATAATTTGAACTTAATATTTCTGGAAGTCATTGTTGCCTAAGGGAGGGACCTATTTTTACTTCCAGTCATATTAATTTCAAAATATTTGAATAATTTGAACTTAATATTTCTGGAAGTCATTGTTGCCTAAGGGAGGGACCTATTTTTACTTCCAGTCATATTAATTTCAAAATATTTGAATAATTTGAACTTAATATTTCTGGAAGTCATTGTTGCCTAAGGGAGGGACCGATTTTTACTTCCAGTCATTAATTTCAAAATATTTGAATAATTTGAACTTAATATTTCTGGAAGTCATTGTTGCCTAAGGGAGGGACCTATTTTTACTTCCAGTCATATTAATTTCAAAATATTCAACAGCTTTACTGTTTGTTTGCCAAGATATTGAGCTTCAGCGAATATATCGGTGAAAAGGACTAAGGCTTGCATGGTTGGTGATTGTAACAGCAGAATTTTACATATCTGGAAATACACTTTCTTATAAGTGGGCAATGCAAACTTTAGAACCCCAAAATCAATAAAATTCATCAGGCACTTGTGGGTAAACATCATACCAAGATTGGTAATGATCATAGGAGTAAAACTTGAGTCATGTATTATCCAGAAACATATTTTCCATAACTTATTCACCATGACACTTTGATCATAAAATCAAACCAAGAGGATTGTTCACCCCAACTCACCCTGCCACCACTACTTAATCCTTTAGCCCTCGAATTTATTCAAGAAAATTGTAATCTTCTCATAGAAAATGCCCATTTGCAGACCAACAGACTTTTTGAAAATTTACCACTGGAATGACTGGATCGGTTATCGAGCCAGTCATTCACTGGTAAATTTTCAAAAATAGTCTTATTTTGGTCTGCAAATGGGCATTTCTCAAGACCACTGCAGAAGCCATTTTTGGCTGATATGAGTGTTAAAGGGTTAATGATTAAATTTGGTAAAGATAATGGCTTATTGAACAATCATTAGCAGGCCAAGACAATCTTAATTTTGAACATTTATGACTTGAATGAATGGCTTGATTATCGAGCCACTCATTCCAGGGGTAAATTTTCAAAAATAGTATTTTTTCCATACTCGCCATGAAACTTGTGACATGGCCATTTGCAATCTAGAAGACTTTTTTTCAATTTACCATTGGAATGACTGGCTCAATAACCGAGTCAGTCATTCAAGTGGTAAATTTAAAAAAAGAAATAATCTCCTTGGTCTGCAAATGGACATTTTCTATGAGAAAATCGAAACTTTCTTGAAAAATTTGAGGATTAAAATAAATGAGGGTCTTTGAGCCATCAAACAGGTTAGGTTTGGTCAGGATCTTATTAGCTTAAATTGAATTATTGTGTGAAAACGGGCTTAATAACAACGTAGTCTTAAAATATAGGTTATGATGTTTGATCCCCCTTTAGTGATACAGATTCTGAATTGTTTGGGCAGTTTTTCTGCTCTACTTATTCTCTGTCACAGGGACCTATGTTTCTCTGAAAACATAATTACTGTAATTGGGTCACTATATCCTTGAACTTTGACCGTGTGACCTCAAAATCAATAGGCAACCCCAGGCTAAGCAACCCCGGGCCAAGCTTGGTAGCGACATCAGATTTCAGAACTTCTGTTATCGCATGTAAATGTAAATGGAAGCACTACATAGTCTCCCAGAGATTAAAACCATTGCAGCACAGATTACAAATTCATTTTGAAAGTAGTCTGTTGCATCTTGTACTGTAGCAACAACTCCAGCATAAGGCAATATTATTTTAAAGGTAAGATTTAGTCAAGAGAATTAAAATTTTCCAAAAAATTTGCAGACTTGTCGAGATTAATTTTGAAAATTATACATAGCATTATGGTTGGGTTTTTTTAAAACAGTGCCGATGCAAATAGAGTACAGCCCAGAAATGACTTAACATGCTTCCAAAACAAAGTAAAATGCATGCAACAATGTCTTTCAACCCAATGGACCTTTCCATTTTTAGCTATGCCCCGCCCCTATCTAGCTACGCTCCACCCACACCTCACTCGTGTTAGGATCAATTGATCTCTGAACTCCCCGACTATCAATTTCTAGAAAACTATACAGATAAGCTGTTGAATAGTTTCAAAATATTCAACAGCATGTTTATTAAATAGTAGAGACATACAATTCTTACGTGTCAGATTTTTAAGAGTTAAAGAATAGAATCATTTATGCCGTAATGATTATGATGTCATCCTACACGCCGCTTAGATGATTATGACGTCATTACCCTGGAAAGGTCCATTATGTTCAAAATATTCAACAGAACATTTCTTACATCGTGTTCAAAATTGTACTGAGTAACATTCTGTTTGTATTGGAAACATGTTAGCTTACTAATGTGGACTACAGCGCGTTCAACATCTCTTCAACGCAAGACCAGCCCTAAAACATTTCACATAACGTACAGTTAGATCTTTGTGTTAATGCTTATGACTGTTAAACCTCAATCTTTTAGCGCGAATCCGCTGCTGTTGTTCTTGCGCTTGTGAGAGTGTCTCCCCTGGTCTGAGAATTTTACGTGTTGGAACAAACCGTAGAGCTTTTTCCCAGTCTCCCGTCGCCTTCAACTCCAGCAATATGCACAACACCTGATTTATTGTCAGCGATTTTGTACCTTGTTTCCATCTGCAAAAAAACAAGGAAGAAATCTTATTATTTAATACCGGTAGCTAAGAAAACATTGATAAACAAGTACCCTGAGCTGTAGATATTGCTGACACGATACTAATAACACATATCCTGTTTTAGTACAACCCCAATTTTTGGAGTCCAAATATTTTATGATTTGTCAAGAAATCAGACCACAGATGCAGTTCCAGTCAAGCCCTCACGAGGAGCGATGCATTTTTGGAATTTGAACGGAATTCATGCAGGATAATTGAAGTTATTGAGCGGAAAGCAAATGAGGGTGCACAGGCCTGCTTCTTAATGACCCCCGTTGACTACGACGGGGTACTAAAGATGGCTGGAGATGTTATAATTCCATCAAATAATACTAAGTGAAAAGCAATTAATTCCTTAATTTTTCTATCAATTCTCCAATGCTAACTACTGCAACATCAAGCTGATGCAGAAACAAATAGTTGATGGCTGTCTCAATGGACCTTTCCATTTTTAGCTATGCCCCGCCCATCACTAGCTAAGCTCCACCCACACCTCGCCGTGTTTGGATTGATCGATCCCTGAATGCCCTAGCTATCAATTTCCTGAAAACTATACAGGGAAGCTGCTGAATATTTTGTAACTAATTAGACTGGGTGCTGTTGCTGCCATAGGCAGCAACAGCGCCCAGTCAAATTAGTTTCAAAATATTCAACGGAATATTTATTAAATAGTAAAAGCAAACAATTTGTACAACAGCCCATAGACCGTCATCAAATATGCGTTCGTGACGTACTTATTGATGTCATCCATTATGATGTCATTGTACACGCAGTTCAATATGACGTCATATGATGGGTGGGTACTCTGGAAAGGTGAATTAGGATGCCGTATTGGATTCCATATGTGCATAAAGTCTAATCTAGAGATCTTCCCTATCCATGTCTCAAGCTTTATATGATTCTATATTTATACATGCAGCTTTATGAAGTCTGACTAAGTTTTAACCCTTTGAACTCTTAAGACTCAGAATCTTAATTTTAACCCTGCAACGGTCAAGGTTATAAAGTAAAATCAAATCCTTTGCTTATTGAATATCCATTTCCAGCCTAAGAAGGGGAATAACTTCCTCAATTTAGGAGTCAGTCATTCCAGTGGTAAATCTGAAAAAAATATTCCTCTCTTGGCCTGTAAATGGACATTCCTCAAGGACACATCAAGGGATTTTTAAATGCCTTGAGAGTTAACCATGCGAACGGGTACATTAAGGTACTGAATATTTTGAAACTAATTTGACAAAAACCTGGCAGGTCGCAAACAAAATTAAATTCAAAATATTCAACAGAATATTTGCTGCATTGTAAATAATTGGTGTGTTTGGTCATCCAGATTCCCGCATCTGGAACAGGTTCTCAGGGACAGATTTTGCAATGTTCTAGCCAAAAGATTATCCAAATAACATTTTTGTTCGACAAATATTAACTATTTTAGCCACATCTTTACTTCAATGTCAGTTATGAACCTGTTTGCAGTCAGTCACGTCAGTCATCATCAGTTAATAAGTATCAATTCTACAATCCAGAGAATATTGGCTTTTAATATATATAAGAAAGGTTTAAGATAGTTTGAAACAAATTTGACTGGAAGCTGTTGCAGCAGTCAAATTAGTCTCAAAATATTAAACAACAAACAGGAATATTTGCTTTGCAATTGAAATGCTGGTCGCTGGAATGAGTCTGGATGTCTGCCAATCAAGAAAATTAAATAAATTTTAATCATAAGCCAATGATTTAGCGAATTCTGCTTTTCATTAGCCAGATTTCAGTTTTAATATCGTTTGGCTAGTGGCTAGATCGAACTCTGGTTCTACAAGCAACCCCATCCTGGACACAATCGATATTCAAAGTTTTCATGATGTGAAATTAGCCAAATCCTAGAAGTGAATGAATGTCATACAGGTGATACAGTCAACTGTAGCTCGCGGGGTAGTATCGGGCCGTTCTGGTGTATTATGTCGACTCACAAGTGCACGACGAATGATGACGCTGGTTAGCATCCGGTCTCGGGGTGACGGATCCTGTACGAGACTGCCCTATGGGTAACAAAAACCGGCTCCTAAGGCCGGTGGAACTCAATTGTTCCGGTGGGGCCGTGCGACCATTAAACACAACAGTCTCATCCCAAGAGTTTGTGTCACCAGTATGCCTGTCCATAGCAATTTCGTGATCTATGGACTTACAAGATTTGATTTGGTGACCTAATTAAAATAAGTCTATACAATAGTTTTACCTAAACAGACTGTCGAGTATGCTAGATAAAAATGAGGAGCATACGAAAATACAAGACATAAAGACAGCCGGATGAACTTTTAAACATGGGGCTCCCGGAGGTACCACACAGACACGTAGGTCCGCAGAGGTATCCCCGCAAGGGAGGCTCCCGTACACGAGACTTAACTAATTAACTTAATATAAGTTATTATACCTCTAAGCTGAAAGGAAAGATTATCTCGGACGTAAAATCATGTTCCTCACGCGGGCACTACTAGTGATAGTTTGGGTGAGGAGTATTATCCTAGCGTGGACCGTCATCGCTGAATCCTTGCGAGAGGCAAGTGCCTCCGTCATGGGAAAATGTCGCCAATGCTTAAAGCGGGAGAAAAGTAGTAGGCAAAAATGGGCCCACTCTAATATCTAACCAAAATGCTGAAAAGAAAAGACCATACCTAGTGAGATTATGACAATAGGGCTGCGTGCTGTTTTACGTGAAGACGGGACGAACGATTCCCGAGGGATTCCTACGTCACCGTCTTATGTAATTCTTAGTATGCTGAATTGGTAGTTGCCGCTTAGTTTATGCTGGCCTTCTTCTATGCATCTCCTCACATTTAATTTTTAGAGACAAGGATTATTTTAGGCCGCAAATGTCGGGTATCTACCTAGCTGTTAGACACGGCTGTCATTGTGAATGGATGTCCCAAGACATCAAAACTGAAGACAGCGCTCATACATGTTACTTAGTAAGATCTCCGAACTGGATAAGAATCCAGACATCTCGCTCCGTAACCACATAAAACATCACAAGACATTGGTTACTTTTCACAAAAGCATTTTAGGCAATGGTTCTATCGTTATGGTTGGGGTAAGCGAGACGAATACCCACCGTAAATGTCCTTCCCGTGAGGGCGTGGCAGATCTAAATATCATGCCACCATTTTTTATGGAATTCGGTGGGGATACGCATCCCGCCTGTCACCGGGTCCTATGGAACTAACCGTTTAACCGTTTAACCTGTCGTTAGCTTTATGTACAAGTTGCCCAGTTTTGCACTGAGGTGCGGGAGGATTGTTCAGCAAATAAAATAATAATTAAGAAGAAATCGTCTGTAATCATATTAAACCTATCCTATCGAGCTGAATGGCCATATATATATAAACTAACCAGAACAATCAATACAGTATAAAATGATTAGAATTATATATCTTTAGTACAGGTTAATGAACCTACTACGGTGCGGTTAGTGAAAACACCTTACAGAAAATCAGAATAACTATAAACATATACAGAAATTATAACTAGCGGTCCTAAGACCGTTACGGTACCTTTTAGTCATCGGGACCGTTTATACGGATACAATATAATTATATGAGTAACGGAATAATTAAAATGTTAAGTATAGTTACTTGAATACTCGGTAGCCATTCTTAAGTTTGGCTATCGTGTTACTGAAATTGACACGTCATTCGTTGGTTGACATGAGTTGATGCATTCTCAGGAAGATGGAAAGTTCCCACAGGTTGG
Source organism: Chaetoderma sp. LZ-2023a (assembly GCA_034401795.1). Lineage (NCBI taxonomy): Eukaryota > Metazoa > Mollusca > Caudofoveata > Chaetodermatida > Chaetodermatidae > Chaetoderma > Chaetoderma sp. LZ-2023a. The sequence continues at coordinate 69,858,695 of CM067371.1, read as the reverse complement.
TTCCCGCAAGCTGCTCATGACGGGAGCGGATCGAACTCAGGACTGTAATCACAATATAGAATGTTTAACGAGTAGTCAGTAAGAGATACAATAGCACTGCTGCGGTGAAGAAAGTTCCCGTACACCGATGGTACGGATGGAAGTTGACCACAACCCGATCACAAGCGGGGGTTGTTAGATGCAGATGAAGATACAAAACAAAGCTTAACGGTGCTGGGTACGTCAGCCAGCTCTGAAGACGTACCGGACAAAAGTTTACTTGCTGCGGTCAAAAGTTAGAAGAACCTGCACGACATCAGTGCGGGACGGTTGAAATAACACTTTTTGGTGGGGCTGGCAGATCCGGCGAGTCATCCATCAAAGCACATCGCTGCCTCTACATCTGTAATCACATTTTTACGCCGTAAAGGCCTCACCGCAAGTTCGTGTTCCGAAGTAGCTCTTGATATTCGTGAACAATAACTAGAAAGTTCCAAATTGTTCCCGCAAGTAAGGGGAGTTACAAAATTGTTTTAGTGCGGTGGGTTGGGTACCGCTAGCTACGGGAGAAAAACCGAAAGAAAGTGAGGTGATCTGTGTATGCCTTTCGATAGTAGCTGGTACAGGTCCAACCTGTTCGGCCCCTGGCCGAGGATGCTCGCGATCTCTGGATCGCGTCTCCTTTTATACTACCTGTGACATCACAGGCACAGGCTCCAACCAATCATCGGTCGAGCAACAGCCAATCAGCGCGTAGCTGATAATACGCTGTCGAATGTTCTAGTTCTAGGTTATGACATCACGGCAATATTTTGAAGATAATCAAGACGGGTTTTCTGTGGATAACTCAGCCATTTCTTAACCGATTTTGAAATGGTTTACAGATTTGAAAAGCCCGAATTCTGGTCCTGATTAATGCCAGATTCGGCGGGAACAGGTAATTAAAAAGGATTACAAGGTACCATCTCGGTACACTAAAAGCGCCATCCCATTTTGGTCGTAAACTACGTACCCCATAAAAAATACCATCTAAGTGTGCGCATGCACACTATGCGCTTTAACGAACTTAGTCGTTTTTACAACACGCTCTTTCTCATATGCCCATATACGCTTATGGCCCTACCCAGGGGGGGGGCGTGTTCAGGGAATGAATCCAGGACCGGCGGTACGTACCCAGCTTGGCTGGTATGGCCGGTACCCGCCCGGTCGATCCGAACTACACCACCCCCTCCTAGTTTGACATCCGTGGCAAACGATTGCGCATGGTGGATTGACGCACGGACGTACGCTAGGCAGGAATTATAGACTTCCCAGGTCGGCGCATGGCCCGAGAGGAGTAGTGACACGTATTCAAGAGACAGGGCACATAGGGGTGCCAAAGAGGAGAGGGGAGGCATATTTTTAGTTTTCAATTTTTGACCTGGAATTATTTTTCCAGGCCTTTTTTTATCTTAACATTTTGGTGTGTGCTGTAACTTTATTTAGCAAATGATCCTAAACAATAGCTCGCATGGGTGTTCTCTTTGGGTGCGGATAATTATTATCTCCGTAGAGAACACCCAAGCTCCAACGTACCACAATTTAAGTTTAAATATATAATAATATATATATATATGTATACATAAAATATAAGATCCATGTAACATACCCTTACGGGGTATTTAGTAAATTACTTCCGAATTACTTGCGCACCCCGGGTAAATAAAGGGGTACGCAACATGTATCTCTTATTAAAAATATATTTGCGACCCGTTATAGCGGGTCCGCAATGGGCAGCTCTCGCTGACCGCATAGCCGTCCTGATATCTAAGACAGAAAGAAAAATAATAAGAAAAATAGAACATAATAATAACTTAAGTTAGTTTATCAGGCAGCCCCAGCATAGCTGAGACTGCATGACGGGATTATGACATTATTGCACTGCAGGATGTTGTATTCTTTACGTCGCACACGACGTTCTTACAACATCGGAGTCCGCAGTGCTCATTTCGTGTGGGACACAGCCGGGCACTGAAGTGCGCGGCTGTGTCGGATAACCGTAGTCATCTTAGGGACAGGATTCAATTGATCTAACATATATAATAGGAAGAAAAGTATTTAAAAAATAAAGTAGTAATTAATACACTTCCATGAATCGCACCACTGATGTTTCTACTGTATCACAAATGATCACACCTCCGCTGTGAAATTCCCCCACTGAGTCTGGGTTCCGCGACTGACAGTGGTTGGTCGCGGTGGATGCACTATCATTGCTGAGATGCTTTCACTATTACTGGCACTGTCGGAAATGTCTGAAGTGATTGTGGCGGAAATATGAGCGTCAATAATGTCTCTCACAGTCACTGCCGGTTCTAAAATATCCGTCCGTGAGGGAGCGGTGGTGCTAGTGGTTGCTAATGTGGTTGATGTTGTAGTTGTTGTAGTCGTCGTGGTGGTTGCAGTAGCTGTCGTGGTGATGGCGGTGAGCTGTATCGTAGGCTGAGGCAATGATGCGGGAGCGGATACGGCAGGAGATGACATCTTCCGAGACTTAGCATATTTTAACAGACGATTTGCGGTAACATTGGGCATGGACTGAATGTCCTGCGTGTTGGCGATACGTCTCTTTACCGCATATGGTCGTTCCGGCGTGGTTCCCTTCCTGATGGCTGGGTCAGAAAGGCTAGGAGGAAGATGCTGGATAACACGAGTTGGAGTTATGCTAATCGACGCAGGCTGCGATGGTCCTGGTCCCTCGTCTATGGTCAGGTCCGGCGGAGATGGTGACTGCGGGTAACTTGGAATGTCTATTCCCGCAGGTGTCGTAATGGCTACCAATATCGGCTGACTGGCTAAAACTGCTTCAGATACTACGGGTGCGGGTGTAGTCGCTGTAGTTGGGTGGCTGGTTACTGATGCGGGTGCTGCCCGACTGGATTCTGCGGAAGACTTTCGCTTCTTACTCCGCTTCAGGACCGGTGTAGATGTAGTGACTGGTAGTGGCGTAGCACTCCCCGACGTGGCTACGGGCAGGATTTCACGTCTTGCTGTCGGTACGTTGCTCACGGTAGCTGCGGGTGGACGATGACTAACGGAATATCTATGAGTAGTGTTCTTCGTGCGGGCCATCTTCTCGGTCTGGAGAACTTTGAACGGAAACCAAGATTCGAAACGCGTGGCTAAAACGGCACGATCCTCGTTTTCTTCCTCGGGAACTAATGTCACTTCTAATACACGGTGACGATAACGGCGCGCATAGGTCACTCCGTAGCGAGTAGCCGTGTAGAGATAATGACACGTCACACAGAAGGCTGACTGGAGGAGATGATCCTTATTAACATGAAGTGTGCGCTCGGATTTTCTCGTAAAAGTTCTGGTACAGGGTTCTCCGCCAGCTAATAATGAGCTGCACGGGAACCGTTTTGGAACCAGTACCGATTTTTCTTCAGACAAATCCGATAACGCTAAATCTTCAAGGAGTGACATCTCGTTCCCGCATGGTAGGTGGCTGCGGGAACCTTATTCAAAACCTAATGCCCTATCTCTTCATTGTGTTAACTTTCCAGGCCAAGTATAATAATGAACTAATAATAAAACAGCAGAATTTGGTTTTCAACACGAAAGAAGCCTAATGCTATCTGTTCTTCCCTGGTGTCGAGTTTTGACGAGAAGACAGTTTCAGAGCGCGCTTCCTCCTTTTATACTATTTGGTGACCTCATAGACGGTGGATGACCACACCTGGAAGTTTTAACACGTGATTCGGTCAGCCCTATATATCTTTCCTACTCTAGACATCTAGGGATTAATTCTTCCCGTATAAAGGGAGTACTTTTAATTATAGGAGTAATGGCTCTTTAACTTTGTCCTAATTTCGCGCTTTTAACAGCCTCCTATCAATCATAGAAATGTGGTACTACTTTTTCTTTGAGGAGCCTCACCTTTTAAATAGCATGAGGCGGTTTTTCAGATTGGATGCCTATAAACTTGCCTGTTTTAATTTTAGGCTGGAGCACCCGATGGGGTGTGTGGAAGCCTGATGATGTCAGCGGCAATTACCCTGACTCACCCTCGCCACTCCTCCATCACGCTGTAGCACTTCCATGCTATTCACCATATGTTCAACCCCACAGGAAGCATGGCTTGGGTCAGCCTCAGCTTCCGCTTGCCATATATGTCATACTAGTCCGGGAGCCAATTTTCAAAAGGGGTCTAGAAGAATGGTTTCGTAGCACACCCAGTATTCAGAAGGTTTGTCTCTATATTATGCTAGACCGATGTCTTGGGTATATTCTGAGCCGTGTTGTACAAGCAAATTGTGGTATCACTAACCCGTGAGAAGCCCATTTACAATAGGTGTTGAAATGTAGCTCTCAAACAATTTTCACAATGGTAAATTTTTCACAAACTTAAGCGCATGTTATATCAATACAATCTTAACCAAAATGGAAAGGAGTGATCGTATACCGCAGATTTATACATAATCAACCTCGTTTAAGACACCCGTATGTTGCTTTGTACATATTGGGGCACTTAGGTCTTCTTGTGACTAGCAATACCTTAGCTACAACAATGCCCATGTTTTCTACATTTTTCATAATTAAACTTTTAACTGACATGCAGTGCATGTCTACACAAGCTAGCAGGACATATTTATCACGTGAGCAAATGAGAGAATGTTACTCATCCGTGTCAGAGTCATCTTCGACAATTGTATGCTGAACATTGTCACACATTTCACCTCCCATACAAAGGCATGCTTCAGTGCAGAGTAGATTGTTAGCCTTGCATTGACAGAGATCTGTTCTTTTGCAGGCAGACTTTTGACATCTACATGATGTGAGTTCAATTAATCCAAATGGAGCAGGATCCTTTGACATTAGAACAGGCTTGAGTAGACCATCCACTATACTCCAGCCATGTCCATTTGGAGATGGAAGATTCTGAACAGCTTGCAATGAACGTCTCCAAACAAGAGCTTGAAAATTGGCCCTTTCATTGTGATGCTTTAGACTATTCGATGTAGGTGGAAGATTTTCATTTCTTTGTCTCTTTTGACAAAAGAACCAATAACGGGTTTCATCAGCTGTCTTTCCCACATCCCTGGTGGTATACAACTCACAGACAAATTTCTCACATAGAATTGCAGTATTCGGTGATAAGTCAACATGTTCGCCGAGTTGGGCTAAGCTAAGCTGATGACATTCAGATGACTTTAAGAGATTGAATGCTTTTCTCTTAGCGACTCCAAATAATGCACTAGTGCTGTCACAACCTGTAAGAGAATGAAACCCAGGCAAAGACAGACAGATAGCTGGGCCCAGTACTTGAGCAACTGTATGTATTGGTATGTATCGCAATTTGTCCTTTGTGCCCGTACGGAACCATAGTTCAGAACAGTGAAGCGAACGATACGTATATATACTAAGTACTGCCACGTCTGTATCAGGAGACTGTATAACAACACGCATGTGGTCTTTTGAAGCGTGTAGCGCGTGCAACATCATACGCGTATCTGCTTCCTCGTGATCTGATCGAAGTTCTTCCAAATACGACGAATTGTTCGCTGAAATGACAACAACATCCATTCCATCGTTAAAGCCACCAGCAAGAATGACGCAATTGTTGGCAGATAGCATATTTGGACCAGTATCACGCCACCGCTTGCTGAGAAATGCAACCAGGTTACTTTTGTTGCTTGGATTGTTGATGTACTTGACCCATTGCTTTGGAACGGGAGTATTTTCTCCAGCAATCTTTACTTCCAATGCTGTTGATGACCCACGTTTTAGCCGCTCTTCCGCTTTGAGAGATTCCAGTCTATCATATCTGTCAAAAACTATATCTACTCTGTTGCAGTCTTCTTGATTCAGTGGAACTGTAAAGATGTGCCAGTATTTATCAGCCAATTCTCCAAATGTAGACGTACCTCCAGTTTTAACCATTTGCACAATTGCCATGCCATCTACTACATAAGCTGTTGCGCCTGTCTTGTCAACAGGTGGAAGCCGTCCATCAACATTTACTTCCTTTTCTAGTTCACTTAACAAAACACTTTTCACATTCTTTCTTAGAGTCCCATCCGTATGTGACAATGATAGTGGAACAGCAGACAGTTCATACGTCATCACTAGTTTTAAATCAACATCTCTGGACCTTGCGGCAATAATTAATCGACCAAATAGTTCGCGGTCAGATCTCACATTGTGAATTTTTTCATCATTTGGTTTGGAGTTTTTTCTTCTGTGCTAGGCTGGCAAATGTTTTAAGTTTTAAGTGTGGCAACGTGTCCCAAAAGCTTCTCGTGTTAGTGTCCAGCCGCTCCTGAACAAAATTTTCCATAATCTCCTTACCAATGTCACAGGCAGAAACAAGTCTCTTGGCGATTTCACTAGGCAATACCACGCCAGTTGCAATGTTTACAAGCGGAAGACACTCGCTGTCGTCGTTTTCCGCAATATTAAAGGGATTGGTCATTATATCTGATGAGAACATCAAAAGTATCTTCTGCACATCGGTTTCATCCCTGTTCATTCGATTAGTCCCCATTTCCTTATGTACTCCAAACATGTGACTATCTTGTAACCCACACATTTGCTTTGTGACCGTTGTTATGGCTGCCCTCTCGTGGCTAGTTAAAAACCACCTCTCCAGAGCTCCTGGCTTTTGTGCTATTCCAATAATACCACCTCGCTTTTTGGAATCCAAATTAATCGATTGCTCTAAGGCCATATCAGTCCACACTTGATTGAATGGATGGTCTGAGTGACTTACGGAATGATTTCCATTCAAGAATTGTTCATGTACATGGGGATGTGTACTTGGAAGCATCTTCATGTCCGCAAGATATATTGGCAGCCATCTTGCATAATTGGTTCTGTCCATGCTGTAGAAATATGGCGCCATAGCAGCAGTAGCAGATAGGTGTGCCTGCCAATCTCCAGTTCTCTCAGCTCTTATGAATCCAAGCAGCAGCTCTACCATATGAATATATGAGTTCCAAAATGCGAACAGGTGTGATTTCGAGCGTGACTCAACTTTAAAGGATTTGAACAGCTGTTGCAATTTATTCACGTACATACACACCTCTTTGAAATTTTCTTGCAGTGCGTCTAAGTCGTCAATGCTGCTTCGGCACATCTTAATTTTCTCATCCAGACTCCAATTCTGTTGGAGTAATGTGGTCTTCATGTTGTCCATTTTGTTGAACCCATTTGGAAAAAGACTGCCATTGTAATCGCAGCAGCGCTTCCATAACCAATTTGTGAGCCCTCACTCCTCGATTATATGACTTCCCTTTAAGTAGAGCAGCAGCCGTGCTGCTACCATATGTGTTGGCCTCTATGAGGAGATCTTCTAAGCCAGAGTCATCAAACATCTTTCCAATAACAGCTAAGTAGTTTAGCGCAATGTGGAATCCCCCCAGTCTGATCACAGTGTCACTAAACTCTTCTTTATATCGCCACTGTATCTCCTTTGCCTTGACATATATGGCCAAGTCGAATGTAATGACCGAGTCATTCTGTCCTAGTGTTTTCATCATTCTTTGAACTTGTTTCATGACCGTATACACCGTATTGAATTCAGTTGGTGATCTGGAAATCATTGGACAGTAACCGATTTGTGTAAAAGGTGCATTAGCACATGATACAAGTGCATTAAATCCACTCCAACTAGGGACTGTTTGTGTTTCTGTGGTCATCATGGGTACAAGATCTACCGCAAACAATTTTATTGTCTCATTCCAACCACCATTACCTGGGTGCTTTGTCAACAGTGGTACAGCTGGATATACAGATTCTATGATGGAGTTAGTATACATACATAAAATATAACCTTCACATTTCACCCTCGCCTTTGGTATATGCATGCAAAATGTATGTTGGGTATATGTTAGGTCGATATCCGTCTAAATATCATATATGGTGAATCTAATACAATATTACTTTGAGTTATGACACGATCATGCTTATATCGTTGTGCACTGTGGATACAGCCAAAGCCTAGACCCCCTATGCAAAGAAATCAGGATAACTAATTAGTGCTACCACAATTTGTTTGTACAACAGGACTTAAAATGTGTGGGACATGTCCCCCAAGCCACAGCAAGTGTCAGACCTTCCGAATACTGGGTGTGCTACGTCACGATTCTGACCTAGCTTTAGCTCCTGGACTATACATGTAAATGATTATTTACAGTAAGGTGACCTGAGCTATTTACAGACTTATATGCATATTTTGAAACTTTGACTACGAGTATTACATACACCAGTGTCCATAATGGATACTTAATGCTACCAGCACCAACGGCGGAGATTGTCAACATACTTTACAAGCACTGAACCGTAATATTTGCTATTTTGACCGTTTATATTGATTGTAGGTTTTGACGATATCACGCCCACATTTCTTGTGTGGGTTTGGAACCAGAAGTACCGGGATCCGGACAGACAGAGATCAGACTGACCCCGATATGGATCAGCAATGATATCAGATATCTCCACACACACCCCACCCCATCCAGGGTAATGGCCAAGCATTGCTGGTGAGCCTATCCCACAGGCCTGTGAATACCGAGGCACCCCGGATACGCCAAGTACAACTAGACGTCCTACAGACATCACCTGCGATGCCCGCTTGGCGTCGAATCATTGTATTGTACTATACAACTGCACCGTATAATTAAGATTGTACTGTATTTTAAATGATCATCTTGTTGCACTTGCGTAGCGGCAGCTGGGGTTTATTCCATTCTGTCACACCCCTTTTGACCACACTACAAAGGTAGCTTCAATTTTTTTTATCCATATTTACAAGTCATTATTGACCGGACAAGATGATCATTCAACTTCCAGAGGATGTGAAATATGTGGTGTCTCTTGACAATGACTGATCTGGGATGACCAAAATCGGATTATAATTTTATGACTTGAGATGATGATCCCTTTCTTTGAATCCATAATCATGCCCATGATACCAGATCCACAGGAACGGTGCCACGGCTAACTAAGATGACAGGTACCACATCACAGAACAATTAGAATATAGTGTAAAATTATATGTGGACATTTTATGACAGGTCAACTATACAGATGGCAAAATGTTGTAAAATACATAAACGGTCAATATCAGGTCAGGTCGGGAGTACTTGTGGATTAGCAAATCGTACATACATGCAGGATGAAGTAATTTGTACGTTGAATCTATGAAGCATCTTAAGTAAAAAACAAGACCATGTTATACCACGACGAAGCTGTACTATTTTCCTACAAGAATCTGAGTTATAAGAAAGAAATTAATCAGGTACTACCACAGTCTTGTGAGAATAACCATTAGCAAATTATTTCAAAAGCCAAAAGCAAGACCTGTTGTTTTGACCTTGTTTCATCTTGTGCCAGCTCATGACGATAATCAACAGCCACATGACATCTCATGACGATGTGTCATCTACTTGATAATTTTGTGAAGGTTGCTAAAGTCACGAGGTCTCATTAAAGGGTCACACGCATAGTGGTAATAGCTAAGAACAACAACTGACAAAATTGACCAATCCATGACTGTTAACCCTTTAACACTCATATCGGCCAAAAACGGTTTCTGCAATGGTCTTGAGAAATGTCCATTTGAAAATCATGAGAAGACTATTTTTGAAAATTTACCACTGGAATGACTGGCTCGATAAACAAGCCAGTCATTCCAGTGGTAAATTTTCAAAGTCTTCTCTTAGTCTGCAAATGGACATTTTCTATGAGGAAATTGAAATTTTATTGAACAAATTCGAGGGTTAAGGTGCAACGGACCAGACTAGTGGTAATGTCTGATAATAGTGAGTGATGTATGAATAGCCCAATCCATGAATGAACAGAACGGGGGTGACGTGCCAGTGAGACGGTATACATTGTCCAGGGGTAAGGACAAAAAGGACATCTTTTTGATCATCTTTTTCGAAATCGCTTAAAGCTGTGACAAGACCGACGATCTGTTCCTTCGAGTCGAGCCATAGTAGACAGAATTTTTGCAATAGCTTGTATCATTAGCCGCTCACAGCATATTGTAGTTAACAGCATACGCAATTTTGCCTCATAAATTACTTCTTATTCTTCTGACGAAGAACATTGTTTATTTATCATTAAAGAATCATTTATCACATATTGAAATTCGAGTTGTCAGCCACCAAGAACAAGAGGACTCACATCCTTCCCGTGCCTGGGAACATGACCACCCGTCAGATTCACACCCAGTGATATAGAAATAGTCGAGTCGATCGGCAACATGCATTACACACATTAGTCTACAAGGCGAAATTCTTCAACATGACCTCATGGAAGCCTGAATGAAAAATATATGAATGGCGCTGGTATTGGACAAATGTGTCCTTGTTAGGTTGTGACTCACAATTCTTATTTCAGTTAGGGTGTTCGGTGACCTGTCTCAAATTTGTGACATTTTTGATAAAGCTACTTGTATTGCAACAATTACTTGCAGCAAAATGCAAGACAAGAAGCTATTGTGTATAAAGTAAATGGTCTAGTAAGCAGCAACAGTTTATTTCTCACCTCAGAAAGTAATCTAGTGGCAGTTTCTGCATGGTTATTCCCTCCTCCTTAGCTTTGGCCATTGTGATAGGCTTTGTGTATGATTTATCCACAAGTCCACCAACAATGTAAATTTTATCAAAGTCATACTTTGTCATAACATCATTTGCATTCGGAGTCAAGTACACCAACTTGTCCTTTGGATATAAATCCAAATAACTTTTCTCAGATGTTTCAAACATAAATTCCTCAAGTGGTGTGTCCAGAGAGCACTTTCTCATATGAGACACAAGCTCTCCATGTGGATCCATATTACATAGCGACAGGTAAAATGGTTCACGATATTTCCGAAGGTATCCATATGAATCCAAAATTTGGTCTACTAAATTTATAATGTCTTGCTGTCTCATAACTTGCTCAAACCCTAGATCTAGTACAACTGGATTCTCAAACACCATGGCATGGGCAATGCGAGAATTTAATACTTTAGACATAGTTGAATTTCGAATCATCATAAAGAAAGTATTCTTTCTCGGCGTAGGTTCTCCGGATTCAATTCGTCGTTCCTGCTCTGCTTCCCTCTCCTTTGCACGTTGCTCTTTCTTTAATTGTCTCGCCATGGCTTTAACACTGACTGAATGTATATAACGAAGGAATCGAAGACGTGCAGACATTGATGGCAAATGAAGCAGCTGCAACCATTCTTCATCAGTTACATTGTCTGGCATCTAATAATAATAATAATAATAATAATAATAATAATCACTCCGCAAACGACGCATAGTACCCTGCCCTGATGACAAACCAATGACAGCTTTTTAGAAAATAGCGATTTCTTCCTCAGACCTATACCTGTCATTCTATGAAGTTTCAAAGTGATCTGCTAAATGGTCATGGAGTTATTGTCTGGAAACCAATTTTCAATATGCTGTCAGCCATATTGGATTTCAGATTATCTTCTATGTCAATAGGTTTCCTCTTTTGATGAAATGGAGGAAATGGAGTTGTTATTTGGAAACCTATTTTCAAGATGGCTGCTGGTGGCCATATTAGATTTAGGATCATCATCTATTTCAATATGTTTATTCCTCAGACCTAGTCCAGTCATCCTATGAAGCTTCAAATCAATTCGATAAATAGTAACAGAGTTTTATATATATATATATATATATATATATATATATATATATATATATATATATATATATATATACGGAACCCAATTTTCAAGATGGGCGCCGGTGGCTGGCAGCCATCTTACATCATTCTCAATTACGATCAAGTTCTTCCTCAAACCTAGTCCAATCATCCTATGAAGTTTCAAATCAATTCGATAAATAGTAACGGAGTTATCATCCGGAAACCAATTTTCAAGATAGTCACCGGTGGCTGGCAGCCAAAGGTTTAATTCCCCAAACATTGACCAATCCTGAGAGACGAGGATGTACCCGAGGTACATGTAAATGCAAAGGCTCAAATTCTGCGGAATCAAATGTCTTTATCTTTATGAAGGTTTGCCTTTTTGTACGATGGTCACAGTGACCTTGATCTTTGACTTTGTGACATCTATGTCAATTTTCTGCTAACTACCAATATAGGCAATCATGTGTCCAATATAGGTCCAATAGGATAAACCAAACCCGAAATATAAGTAAATGCAAATTTGCTAAACACTGATCTCTTAAGTCTTAAAGTTGATGCTGCCATCTTCATAGTGATACTGATGTTTCACTTCTGCTTCGCAAGCTAAACAAAAAACAGCAAACTTGTTCCAAGATCAGTGATCTTGACCTTGACCATAATGCGATCATGATGATACCTATTAGTAGCTCAGCCAACCACGTATCCAAGGTAAATTGCAATGTAGGCGTAACCATATAATCCTGAAATATTAAGTTGAGAAGCTTACTTAAATGTGGAACAACAATTTTGTACCAATGTCACAGTGGCCTTGATATTGTGACCTCAATCTCACCATACTGACTCCTAAATAACCATGTATCCAAGCTTAGTTCCAATAGGGTTAACCAATCCCGAAGTATAAGCTGGTATTAAGATAACACTAACCAGAGGCCCAAGGGGCCTGTATTGCTCACCTGGAACATATGCATTTCAACTAGAATATGTAGAACGGTCATTGCTTATATATAGAATTAAAAAATCCAATATGTCCGCCAAACACTACATTTTGATTGGTCCATGGCGGCAATGTTTTTTGATCTATCAACCTTCCTTGAATAACCTTTGATGGCTCTTATTAACTAACAATATCTCCCAAATTTCAGCACAATCCATTAAGCTGCTCTGGAGAAGTTGCTGTCACGAAAGCTAGGTCATCCAAGATGGTCGCTGAAGCATTTGGCCAATCAAACACCCTTGAACAAGCTTGAGTCAGCTATTGCCCAAGATGATCTTTAATGAGTTTTGAATCGATCCCCAAGTGTTTTCAGAGAATATTTTTTAAGATGTTTCTAAAAATCAGCCCAACTCTAAGATGGTCGACCAAATTGGCTGAGGGGATTTGACCGAACAAACTTAGATCTCTAGGCTCTAAGGATGCTTCCTGCCAAATACAATTGAAATTGGTCCCAGTGCTTCCCGAGAAGACATTTTAAACTTCCTACTGCTTTAGTATGGGAGTTTTTGGCAGAAAAGTAATCCAAGATGGCTGGTAAACCGTTTATCCGACAGTTTGGAAGCGGCAAATTTGAAGTCGGCATACCCAAAAATCTAGTTAAAACCTGAATTTCGGATGAAGTTTTGAATTTTGAATCGATCCCCCAAGTGGTTTCAGAGAAGACTTTTAAAGACGTTACTACGAATTGGCCTACAGGTAGATCTTGTATCTTGAGATACAAGATGGCCATTGGCCAAATTGGCCGATCGGCTTCATTTGAATCCCTATGCCATAAGTATTTTTGATGGGAAAGTGATCCAAGATGGCCCCTAAAACGTTTATCTGACAGTTTCAAAAATGGCAAATTTGAAATCAGCATACCCAAAAAAACTATCTACAACCAATTTCAGCTTAAAATTCATCAAATAAAAAAATCCATTATGGCCGCCAAACGCACTACATTTTCATTGGTCCATGGTAGCCATTTTTTACATACATCTATTAACTTTCACTGAACAAATTTTAATGGCCACTAGGGCCTAATCAAATCTCCAAAATTTCAGCCTGATTCATTCAGCAGGTCTGGAGGCTGAAGCAGTTGTTTTCACAAAAGCTAGGTCATCCAAGATGGCCGCCGATTTGACCAATCAAGTTCCCTAGAACAAATTTAGTTCAGCGCCTGTCCTAGGTGATCTTTCATGAGTTTTGAATCGATCCCCCAAGCAGTTTCTGAGATTTGTTGACATTTCTATAAATTGTCCACAATCTAAGATGGTCGCCAGCCAAATTGTCCGATCGGCTTCGTTTGAACAAACTTGAATCTCTATGCCCTAAGGATGTCTCATGCCAAATATAATTGAAATCAGCCCACTGGTTCTTGTTCCATGTAGTTTAAAGAAAAAGTTGATGGAGAGACAGATGGATGGACAGTCGCCAAGGCATGAACTCACTTGGCCATTCTGCGATTCTGGTCAGGTGGACTAACAGCTAGCTTTTAGCAAGGACACATGTACCTTGACCTTTGACTTCAATGTGCCATACATGTATGTCATTCCCTTTCATTATAAAGAATCATATGTGCAACTTTGACTCCAGTATGACCAAGCAAACATGAGAAGGAGATATAAACGGTGAAGTTGAGAAAAACACAAAATCTTAATTGTTGAGTTTTTCCCAAGACCAGAATGACAATGACCTTTGACCCTGAAGGACATGGTGTCATACTCTCTAATTATAATGAAGCATGTATTAAAACGTGGGTGCAGTATGAGTAACCAAACATGAGATATGAACAACTAATTTGAGGTAAATGCTAAGTGTTAATTCTGAAAAAACAGTCATTTACCAAAATCACAATGATATTGACATTTGACATATTTGACATCTTGACCCTGAAGGACATTGTGTCTAGTATGCTTAAAGGAACGGAAAATGAAATTAACAAATGATGTTTATTGGTGATCTCATACAAGATTAAATAAACTACCATCGGTAAAAATGGAAATGAATTAGGATTATTTGCAAAAAAGCATTTAAAAATCTAGGAGTGCTTAACTTGGAGCCAATTAGTGACCAAGCTGGTGCCTCTCACTCTGCCATGTGTCAAATGTGTGTGCATGTATACTACATAGGCCTACCTGAATATAATGAAAGCACACATGAATATAGTTTTGTAAGCTGTATGAATAGTATTCTCTATAGACGCCGATGTAGAGCGATTAACTTGCTAACTGCTAATTCAATAGTGATCCTTTTGAAAACGTTATATTTGAAAGTAACTTTTTCTGATGGAAGCAACAAGTTTCAGTAAAAATGATTTCAAAATACACAGCTGGATTCCAAGGTCGCAATATGATGCCTACTGAATATTTTGACATTTGTGTGACTGAATATAGACCCTGTCTCTGGAAACAACGGCTTTCAGTCAAACTGTTTTTAAAACTTGACAGTATTTTACCCGTAGGACGCAGTGGCTAATCAGCTTAGCGCGAATATAACTGAGGTTATATGACCGGCTATAGCGGGTATTACTTATTCGCTCAGCATACACCAGAGCGCATGGGTTCAACGTCGTCACTAATTGGTTCCCCCCAAAATGGCATAAATGGTATTTTTCTGCTTTTTCTAATTATTCTGATTTATTTCAATCTTTCACTGGTAGGTATAGGTTGATTATTATATAAAGCTGTCATTCAAAAGCATATGTTAGTTCCCCGATCCTTTCTTATAAGCAAAGATGAAATATGAATTGCTAGAACTTGAGCTAAATGAAATATATTAATATTGAAAAAACAAAGGTTTTACAGACGTCAGTGGCCTTGACCTTTGACACCAAGGTTATTATGTGATGTGTTCATATTATACGGAAGCATGTTTGTGTCCAGTATGATTAAGCAAAGATGAGATATGACCTGCTAAGTTGAGCTAAATGGAAAATATTAATGTTGTAAAAATAAACTTATTACCAAGGTCACATTGATCTTGCCCTTTGACTATTTGACCCAAGGTCATTGTGTGATACATGTCATTGTGTGATACATGTCATTACATGGCAGCATGTGTTCAAGCTATGGTCCTGTACGATTAATCAATGATGAGATATGAACAGCTAACTGAAAATGCTATTGTTGAAAAACCCAAAGTTGTTACACAAGGTCAGTGACCTTGCCCTTTGAACTTTTGAACAACATCATTGTGTGATGCCATTTAATAATACAGAATGAAGGAAATTTAAATTTCCCCTTCGCCGAGATCTAAAAATACTCACCATTCTGTTACTTCTGATATACAGCTGGCCCTGACAGCTGGCTTTAGGACTATAGACTTAGAAAGCTTTACCGAGTCCATGGAACCGGGTACTCGGCTCCCAACTGCCGAGTACCCGTCTACCATAGAGCTCATTCTTGTTTGCATAGCCACCAATCAAGAGAAATCCATGGCTTGCCTCCGTGGGGCTGGGAGGCTGGGTCCGTAACAGAATGGTGAGTATTGTTAGATCTCGGAGAAAGGGAAATTTAAAATTCCTTCATTCTCCTTCGGTCAATACTCACCATTCTGTTACTTCTGATATACACCAGATTTGGTCAGTAACCGGGTGGGAAGGGGCAAGCCATAACTGCTACTTTTGCCCCTTGGAGAAAGAGCTAGACTTAAAAAAAACTTGACTAAAGGAGACCTAAAAAAGGACCGTCAAGTTAACGGAACCGAATCACATTCGCATCACTGCCCCCCCCCCCCTCCCCCTTTTTCTCCTAAGAAAAGGGAGAGAACTCACGAACATGTATCTCGCCTGAAAACACAAATATGCCAAGAGGGTTAACTGCTCTTTGCATATAAATATGTATTAGCCTGGGAATGAGCATGAATATATAAGATGAATGAACATGATATATAGACATAATACAAAAAAACTCTCAATCTTGAATTACCTCATGATAAATGGATTCCAGACGTACCGCCTCCAACCATTCACTTGTCCGGCCATCAGTGACACAATCTGGTTGTCATCCTCTCGCTCGACCATGTCTGCTTCTAAATTCTTTCTTACCAAAGTCAAAAAAGGAAGAGCAGTGTGGTCGCTTAACTATCGTTTCAAAACAGCTAAAGCGAGTGGATTGGCTGAGTCTGACACATCCCTCATATAGTAATCCATAAATGAGGACTCACAGTGCCATTGTGTAACGGCCATGATGTCCTCTAACGGAACACCACTGTAAAGGGCGGTCGAGACGGCTATTCCTCTAACATCGTGTGCCCTTGCGCATTGCACCTGGTGCCCAGTCGCCATCTCATGAGTAGTCTGAATGCATTCGACTACCCAACGAGAGATCGTATCCATGGATGCGGCGCCATAAGGCTTCTTATGGCAGATCCATAGATGTCTATCGTTTGACCGTAACGAGTCTGTCCGTTTCCTGTACTTAGTCAAAGCACGGACCGGGCACCAGACACTGGCATCACGATCAAACCTTGTTAGTTTCGGTATAATGATCGGTTTGCCGGGATATCTCAAAGATTGATTCTTTGACATAAACTCTGCTCTTGGCAGAAGACGCAGACCCTCTCCGGAGACAATAAACCGGTCCCTCTCTGCTGAAAGTGCATGGATCTCACTGCGCCTTCTAGCTGAGGAAGCTGCCAATAGAAAGACCGCCTTTAGAGTCAAATGCTTTAGACTAGCCGAACGCAACGGTTCGAAAGGGTGCTTGGCCAGTACATTAAGCACTAAAGATAGACTCCAGGCTGGAATGACTACCAGTTGTCTTGGTCGGAGAGTGCTCATTCCCTTCAACATCACATTTAACTGGGCCACCTCTGGACTATCCCTGTTGGCTAGACAAGGGATAACTGATGCCAAAGCTGACTTGTATCCAGCAATTGTGACGGGAGCTAGTGCTGAAAAGAACAGCTCACATAGAAAGTGTGCTATTTGCTGAATAGTGGATTGAAAGGGATCAACACCCTTTCCTTCACACCAGTCTGCAAATCTGTTAACCTTGTTGTTATATGACTTGAAGGTTGACCTCCTTCTCGCAGCCACGATGAAATCAGCAGCTTGTCGAGAAAAGCCTTCCGACGTGGAACGTTGTTTGATAACATCCACGCAGTCAATTTGAACATTTCGGGACGCTCGTGTAGGAAGCGTCCCTTGGCCTGGGAGATTATCTTCAGAATCTCGGGTAACTGCACCGGGTTTTCCACCAGCAGATCTAGAAGATCCGTGAACCACGCCCTGCTGGGACAATACGGCGCTATTAGCAGGACCAGACACGGTTCCTCCCTGATCTTCACCAATACCTTCGGCAGAAGAATGGTGGGTGGGTACGCATAAGCGTGCATCCCCCTCCAGCTTATCGCCAGAGCGTCTGTATCGACGGCATTTGGATCTGGAATCGGCGAGACATAAGTCATGATTTGAGGATTTTCCCTTGTGGGGAACAAGTCCACGTTGGGTTTGCCCCAATGCTCGAAGATCCTTCGTAGAACTGGAGGGTTGAGGGACCATTCTGTTGGCAGAATTCTCTGTCTGCGAGACAAAGCATCCGCCAGAATGTTCAATTTCCCAGGAATGTGAGCTGCTTTCAAAACAACCGAGTAATTCCTGCACCATTGAATCAAGTGCCACACTTTGATACACAGTGTGGGTGACCTCGTCCCGCCTTGGCGATTTATGTATGATACTACCGTCGAATTGTCCGACCGTATCAATATCACCTTGCCCCTGACCATTGGAAGAAACTGTTCCAACGCCAGTTCCACTGCCATCATTTCCAAGAGATTGATATGCAGCTGGCTCTCCTGGAGAGTCCATGTGCCCGAGACCTGGTGTTCTCCCAGGCAGGCCCCCCACCCCTCCAGCGATGCATCCATGTACACGGACAGCTGGGGGTGGGGTAGGTGCAGCGAAACCCCTACTAGGAGATTCTGACGCTTTTTCCACCATACAAGATGCGACAACTGGATAGGTCTTCGCATTAGAGCAGCATATGGGATCACCTGCTCCATGGAGACCATCATGCCCAGCATCTGAAGAAACCGCCTCGCCTGAATGTGGTTTCCCACTCGAAAACTCTTGGGGATGGCCAACAGAGACACCACCCTGGGCTCTGACGGGTAAACCCTGCCCTCCTCGAGATCGAATCGCATCCCTAAATAAACGAAATGTTGAGTGGGTGTCAACTCGGATTTCTCCTTGTTGACTATCCAGCCTAGATCTGAAAGTAACTTCAGAGTCAGAGCAGTATCCACCTCTAACCTGGCTGCCGTATCTGCTTTGATCAGCCAATCGTCTATGTAGGTGTGTAGCGCCACGTTCTCTTTTCTGAGAAACGCTGTCACCGCAAGGACCACTCTTGTGAAAACCCTTGGAGCTGTCGACAGGCCAAACGGGAGGACAATAAACTCCCATACTTGATTCTGAAACGCAAATCTCAGAAACCTGTGACACCTCCTGTTCATTGGAATGTGGAAATATGCATCTTTCAGATCGATCGACACACACCACATTCCATTCCTCAATCCTGCCATTACCGACCTCGGCGTTTCCATCTGGAACCGAGGCGTATGGATAAACCAATTTAATGGCCTGAGATTGAGTACGGGTCTCCATCCCCCTGTGCTCTTGGGAACAAGGAACATATTTGAATAGAAGCCTAGAGTGTTCTGGTTTGCTGGTTTTATTGCTCCCTTCAGAAGCAAACCTGACACTTCGTTTTGAATGGCTTCTAACTTGTCTGGTTCCCTTGGTACGGGTGTCCAGACAGGTGCCAAAGACAGATTCTGTGGCGGAAAGTCCCACCACTCCGGCATGTATCCCTGGGATAACCATCCCAGGACCAGACTGTCTGACGTCAAACCTCGCCAGGCCTCGACGAAACGCATGAGCCTTCCACCCACTATAGACACCTCGACGCCTAACGGGGTTGTCCGGCTCGCGGTCCGCTCCCCCCCCCCCCTCTCTTAACGAGAGAGAGAGAGAAACATTTCGGTCTTGGCTTGGCTGGTCTAACTGGCACCGCTGTTCCTGTCGCACAGGTGCGGTCCAAGCGGATACGAAGGGAGCTCTCGTACTCTCAGGTACGATCCGCTCCCTTCTTTCCGCCCTTTGAGGACTTACCCTTCCCCTTCCCGCCTCTAGGGCGATCAGGAGCAACAGTGGGGAGGGTAGGGGCCTCCACAACCTTCCTGGCTTTCTTCGCCGGTGGCAGCTGAGAAAAGCCAGACGAAGCAGCAGCCGCACTAGGCTTAGCTTTCGCCTTGCCTTTATGCTTCTTCTGCTTCTTGGAAGGTTGTACAGTCAGCGGCTTGCCTACAGCCCCTAGTGCGTGCGCTTGCCACACAAGCTCTAGCTGTAAGTTCACCGCCAACCGATTCTGCGCAATGCTAGCCGTGTCCTAAGATGGCCCGCGCCTGGCCACTGAAGATGCTAGGACCTGTCAGGGGCGTCCCAAGAAGACGCTCCCTGACGGCCGTAGCCGGACGCATATGGTCAAGAACCATTTGCCTCCTGGACTTAGTAACACGCGCCTGCACCCTTGCCAGTGCGTCCATAGACAGCACCAGGCCGTCATTGACGCACGAAAGCGCCACAGGTGGCACAGGGTGGCCTGCCCCAGCTTCAGCCCACACCGACTGAAGAAGGCGATAAGAATGGTTGACAGCACTCATAGCTGCCCTCACACCCTCATCACATAGGGACAGGACTTCCTCGTGGTGTCCCTGAGATTTGTCCACTAGTGCCGGAGCGGGACCACCCGCTCCAGCACTCTGGACACCCAGAACCCATCGGTCATCCTCGGTAACCGATGGTACCACACCATACCTGTCGTATTCCCCCCGTGGAATACGACACCTCGCCCGCACCTCCCTGGAGGCCGCAGGGAGCTGTCCCTTGGTCATAAGTTGCTTACTATAAATAGCCTCCAGCAACTCAATAAACTTTGGATCCAGTCCAATGGACTGGATCCGGGCTGCGGGCAAGATCCCCGTCCTAATCGATGCAACCGATGGACGGGGCGCATCCTCCTCGGCCGTGGCCGAAACCACAGACGGGTCTACCATGGCTAGCCAAGCCAGAGCCTCAGACCAGTCTATTTCCGAGGAGGACACACCAGTGAACACGTCACCCGTTGACGCGTTCACGGACCTACCAGCCACGGCCTCCCGCCAGGAACTCCGGTACCATACGGTTCCGCCGCCACCCCATGGAACACACCAGTCCATGGAGTAGGCCTGCACAGAAAACCATGCGGACCCGTAGCAGACACGGAACCGTGGCCAGACACGGGCGCCAACGGCACCCCACGTCTGACCGCCGGACCAGGCGAGATAGGTGAGTACCACGCCTGGCCCGGTACACCCGTCACCGTGCTGGTTCGCATCAAACCAACCATCACGGGACCGGTGCCCGGTACCAGATTGGCCTCAACCACGGGCGGAGCCGCTGCCCTGGCTTGCACCAAGCCAGACAGATGGAGGACGGTTCCATCCAGGACGGAATCGACCTCCATATTCTCCACCCGTGGCATCACAGGCCGCAGCAACCTCTCCTCCTCATCTTCAGACCATGAAGAGTCGTCACTAGACGAAGAAACCGTAGAGCCGTCCTGGCGGACGGCTCCCATGCCTGACGAACCGGCCACCGCCACTAGACCACCCGGAGGTGGCCGCAGAGAGACAGAACCCGTCAGGCCGGAGCCCGACGGGACTGCCATGGGTCCGTACGAGACGGCTCCCTTGGTGACCAGTCCAGAACCATGTCCAAGGACAGGGTCCGTACCAAGCATGGGGAGAGACTGCCCAACAACTTTCGGCAGCAGGGACGACACAAGCGTGGGCAGAACGCTATGCAGAAAGCCCTGCATAGCCGGACCAAACCACGCCGCCGGTGCCATCTCCGCCACCTCCAGCTGAAGATGTGGAGCGCCCCCAAGGGCCGACCCGGACGCTCCATGATTTAATTTCGGATCGCCTGACCCCGCATCAGACCCAGCCAAATCCTTCTGGGCAAGGATCTTCATCATCATATCCACGGACCACACTGCACACACATTACACCTACTATCAAGGTTACATGAGGTACACCTAAAGCAGACATGGTCCTTAAACAGGACCCGGACGAACTTGTGGCACTCGTCACATGATGGCAGGACTGGCTTGGCCTATAAATAAGCACAAACCTACAATAAGCAAGCGGAACGAGACAAAGATGGAAGGCAGACAATTAATTTTCAAATAAATTGACCATAAATTAACTGTAACCCTCCCGCACCCCACCCCGCAACGTTACAGCAAAGATCGCATTGATTATGACGACAGGAACGAAGCGGCCATAAATACACCCATAAACTGATCCTCCAGGATGTATAATGGAATCAGGAATCATATCGCATAGCATTCGGGGTATATTTACCAATCAATACAAATTATACTCCTAACGAAAGCCAAAACGATATGTGAAGAAACAACAAAATGTAAACAAACTGCTGTAGCACACGGTAAAACCGCAGACCATACATCTTAATCAAGAATTTTGAAACCACCGATCATTGCAAACAGATCGTGATAACACGCAAAACTTGAACATTCCAAAGTTTTCTGGTACTATTTTAGTACGCAGCACCTAGAATAAGATGCGCGAATTAATGAAAAAATTTTCTTCACATAAACATCCGAACAACACGGGTGTAACGTCACCCGCTCGGATCTTACGGAGAACGACGTCAGCCGATATTCGTGTTAAAAATACCGTAGCAAACACCTATTTTTATATCTGCCGATCGCCTGTTGGGGTTTAAAGAAGGCAATCATCCGGCATATTTCGTTGTTAACACACGTCCCAGATTCTTTGGGGTTAGAAATTGGAACATGCGACACAGACGAAATTTAGAGACCTAAGTCTTTTAACTACGGAATAATAAGAAAATATACAACCTGGTTATCATCGGCGGTATCCATATTAATCCAAATATCCTTGCAGAAACGCACTAGCTATCACAAAAAGCACAGTTCACAAAAAGACTTAGACTTTAATTCTTAATCTTTCCAACTGCTAAAAAGAATGTATTGCTCTTGTTGCTATGCAAACAAGAATGAGCTCTATGGTAGACGGGTACTCGGCAGTTGGGAGCCGAGTACCCGGTTCCAAGGAGTCGGTAAAGCTTTCTAAGTCTATAGTCCTAGAGCCAGCTATCAGGGCCAGCTGTATATCAGAAGTAACAGAATGGTGAGTATTGATCGAAGGAGAATGCAGGAAATGTCAATTTCCCTTTCTCCGAGATCTAACAATACTCACCATTCTGTTACTTCTGATATACAGCTGGCCCTGACAGCGGCTCTAGGATTATAGACTTAGAAAGCTTTACCGACTCCTGGGAACCGGGTACCCGGCTCCCCACTGCCGAGTACCCGTTTACCATAGAGCTCATATTGTTTGCATAGCCACCAAACAAGAGAAAACTATGGCTTGCCTCCGTGGGGCTGGGAGGCTGGGTCCGTAACAGAATGGTGAGTATTGTTAGATCTCGGAGAAAGGGAAATTGACATTTCCTGCATTCTCCTTCGATCAATACTCACCATTCTGTTACTTCTGATATACACCAGATTTGATCAGTCACCTGGTGGGAAGGGGCAAGCCATACATGCTAATTTTGCCCCTTGGAGAAAGATTTTAGACTTCAAACTTGACTAACGGAGACCTAAAAGGACCGTCAAGTTCACGGAACCGAATCACATTCGCGTCACAGCCCCCCCCCCTTTTTCCTCCTAAGAAAAGGGAGAGAACTAACGAACATGTATCTCGCCTGAAACACCAATATGCCAAGAGGGTTAACTACTCCCTGCATATCGCTTGTATTAGCCTGGAATGAGCATGAATATATAAGATGAATGAACATGATACATATACATAATACAAAAAACTCTCACTTGTTGAATTACCTTATGATAACAGGACTTCAGACGTACCGCCTACAACCATTCACCGGTTCGGCCATCAGTGACACAATCTGGTTGACATCCTCTCGCTTGACCATGCCTGCTTTAGGTTCTTTTCTTACCAAAGTGAAAAAAGGGGAAAAGCAGTGTGGTCACTAACTATCGTTTCAAAACAGCTAAAGCGAGTGGATTGGCTGAGTCTGACACATCCCTCATATAGTAATCCGTAAATGAGGACTCACAGTGCCATTGTGCAACGGCCATGATGTCCTCTAACGGAACACCATTGTAAAGGGCGGTCGAGGCGGCTATTCCTCTAACATCGTGTGCCCTTACGCCCTGCACCTGGTGCCCAGTCGCCATCTCATGAGTAGTTTGAATGCATTCGACCACCCAACGAGAGATAGTATCCATGGATGCGGCGCCATAAGGCTTTTTATGGCAGATCCACAGATGTCTATCGTTCGACCGTAACGAGTCAGTCCGTTTCTTGTACTTAGTCAAAGCACGGACCGGGCACCAGACACTGGCATCACGATCAAACCTGGTTAACTTCGGTATAATGATCGGTTTGCCGGGATATCTCAAAGATTGGTTCTTTGACATAAATTCTGCTCTTGGCAGAAGACGCAGACCTTCTCCAGAAACAATAAATCGGTTCCTCTCTGCCGAAAGCGCATGGATCTCACTGCGCCTTCTAGCTGAGGAAGCTGCCAATAGAAAGACCGCCTTTAGAGTCAAATGC
Organism: Chaetoderma sp. LZ-2023a; assembly: GCA_034401795.1. NCBI lineage: Eukaryota > Metazoa > Mollusca > Caudofoveata > Chaetodermatida > Chaetodermatidae > Chaetoderma > Chaetoderma sp. LZ-2023a. The sequence continues at coordinate 69,834,408 of CM067371.1, read as the reverse complement.
TTTAGACTAGCCGAACGCAACGGTTCGAATGGGTGCTTGGCCAGTACATTAAGCACTAAAGATAGACTCCAGGCTGGAATGACTACCGGTTGTCTCGGGCGGAGATTGCTCATTCCCTTCAACATCACGTTTAACTGGGCCACCTCTGGACTATCCCTGTTGGCTAGACAAGGGATAACTGATGCCAAAGCTGACTTGTATCCAGCAATTGTGACGGGAGCTAGTCCTGTAAAGAACAGCTCACAGAGAAAGTCTGCTATTTGCTGAATAGTGGATTGAAAGGTATCAATACCCTTTTCTTCACACCAGTCTGCAAATCTGTTAACCTTGTTGTTATATGACTTGAAGGTTGACCTCCTTCTCGCAGCCGCGATGAAATCAGCAGCCTGTCGAGAAAAGCCTTCCGACGTGGAACGTTGTTTGACAACATCCACGCAGTCAATTTGAACATTTCGGGACGCTCGTGTAGGAAGCGTCCCTTGGCCTGGGAGATTATGTTCGGAATCTCGGGCAACTGCACAGGATTTTCCACCAGCAGATCTAGAAGATCCGTGAACCACGCCCTGCTCGGCCAATACGGCGCTATTAGCAGGACCAGACACGGTTCCTCCCTGACCTTCACCAATACCTTCGGTAGAAGAATGGTGGGTGGATACGCGTAAGCGTGCATCCCTCTCCAGCTTATCGCCAGAGCGTCTGTATCGACGGCATTTGGATCTGGAATCGGCGAGACATATGTCATGATTTGAGCATTTTCCTTTGTGGCGAACAAGTCCACGTTGGGTTTGCCCCAATGCTCGAAGATCCGTCGTAGAACTGGAGGGTTGAGGGACCATTCTGTTGGCAGGATTCTCTGTCTGCGAGACAAAGCATCCGCCAGAATGTTCAATCGGCCAGGAATATGAGCTGCTTTCAAAACAACCGAGTAATTCCTGCACCATTGAATCAAGTGCCACACCCTGATGCACAGGGTGGGCGACCTGGTCCCTCCTTGGCGATTTATATATGATACTACTGTCGAATTGTCCGACCGTATCAATATCACCTTGCCCCTGATCATCGGAAGGAATTCTTCCAACGCCAGTTCCACTGCCATCATTTCCAACAGATTGATATGCAGCTGACTCTCCGGGAGAGTCCATGTGCCCGAGACCTGGTGTTCTCCCAGGCAGGCACCCCACCCTTCCAGCGATGCATCCGTGTAAACGGACAGCTGGGGGTGGGGTAGGTGCAGCGAAACCCCTATTAGGAGATTCTGACGCTGTTTCCACCATAGAAGATGCGATATTATCGGCTCCAAAACTGGCACCAGTTTTGACAGGGGTTCTGTTCTCTGTTTCCACAGAGACATCAGATACAACTGGATAGGTCTTCGCATTAGAGCAGCGTACGGGATAACCTGCTCCATGGAGACCATCATGCCCAGCATCTGAAGGAACCGCCTCGCCTGAATGTGGTTTCCCACTCGAAAACTCCCGAGGATGGCTAACAGAGACACCACTCTGGGCTCTGACGGGTAAACCCTGCCCTCCTCGAGGTCGAATCGCATCCCCAAATAAACGAAATGTTGAGTGGGTGTCAACTCGGATTTCTCCTCGTTGACTAACCAGCCTAGATCTGAAAGTAACTTCAGAGTCAGAGCAGTATCCACGTTCAACCTGGCTGCCGAGTCTGCCTTGAGCAGCCAGTCGTCTATGTAGGTGTGTAGCGCCACGTTCTCTTTTCTGAGAAACGCTGTCACCGCAAGGACCACTCTTGTGAAAACCCTCGGAGCTGTCGACAGGCCAAACGGGAGAACTGTAAACTCCCATACTTGATTCTGAAACGCAAATCTCAGAAACCTGTGCCAACTCCGATTGATCGGAATGTGGAAATATGCATCTTTCAGATCGATCGATACACACCACATTCCTTTCCTCAATCCCGCCATTACCGACCTCGGTGTTTCCATCTGGAACCGAGGCGTATGGATAAACCAATTTAATGGCCTGAGATTGAGTATGGGTCTCCATCCCCCCGTGCTCTTGGGGACAAGGAACATGTTTGAATAGAAGCCTGGAGTGTTCCGGTTTGCTGGTTTTATTGCTCCCTTCAGAAGCAAACCCGACACTTCCTTTTGAACGGCTTCTAACTTGTCTGGCTCCCTTGGTACGGGTGTCCAGACTGGTGCCAAAGACAGATTTTGTGGCGGAAAGTCCCACCACTCCGGCATGTAACCCTGGGATAACCATCCCAGGACCAGACTGTCTGACGTCACACCTCGCCAAGCCTCGACGAAACGCATGAGCCTTCCACCCACCATAGACGCCTCGACGTCTAACGGGGTTGTCCGGCTCGCAGTCCGCCCCCCCCCCCTTTCTTAACGAGAGAGAGTGAGAACCATTTCGTTCTAGGCACGACGGGTATAACTGGCACCGCTGTTCCTGTCGCACAGGTGCGGTCCAGGCGGATATGAAGGGAGCTTGCGTACCCTCAGGTACGCTTCGGCCCCTTCTGTCCGCCCTTTGAGGCCTTACCCTTACCCTTCCCCTTGCCCTTACCACCTCTAGGGCGGTCCGGAGCAACATTGGGGAGGGTAGGCGCCTCTACAGCCTTCCTGGGTTTCTTCGCCGGCGGCGGCTCCGAAAACCCAGCCGAAACAGACGTCACAATAGGCCTGGCTTTCGCCTTGCCCTTATGCTTTTTCTGTTTCTTTGAAGGCTGTACTGTTAGCGGCTTACCCACAGCCCCTAGTGCGTGCGCTTGCCGCACTAGCTCTAGCTGTAGATTTACCGCTAACCGATTCTGCGCAATACTGGCGGTGTCCTCTAAGATGGCCCGCGCTTGGCCACCAAAGATGCTAGGCCCTGTCAGGGGCGTCCCAAGAAGACGCTCCTTGACTGCCGTAGCCGGACGCATATGGTCAATGACCATTTGCCTCCTGGACTTCGTCACACGCGCTTGCACCCTTGCCAATGCGTCCATTGACAGCACCAAGCCGTCATTAACGCACGATAGCGCCACAGGTGGCACAGGGTGGCCTGCCCCCGCTTCAGCCCACACCGACTGAAGTAGACGATAGGAGTGATTGACAGCGCTCATGGCTGCCCTCACACCCTCATCGCATAGGGCCAGGACTTCTTCCTGGTGTACCTGGGCCTTATCCACTAGTGCCGGACCGGGACCACCCGAACCGGCACTTTGGACGCCCAGTACCCATCGGTCATCCTCCGTGACCGACGGGACTACACCATACCTGTCGTATTCACCCCGCGGAATACGGCACCTTGCCCGCACCTCCCTGGAGGCCGCAGGGAGCTGACCCTTGGTCATTAGTTGTTTACTATAAATAGCATCCAACAAATCAATGAACCGTGGATCCAGTCCCACTGACTGGATCCGGGCCGCGGGCAAAATCCCCGTCCTAATCGACGCAACCGACGGACGGGGTGCATCTTCATCGGCCGTGGCCGAAACCACAGACGGGTCAACTCTGGCTAGCCACGCCAGAGCATCAGACCAGTCTAACTCCGAAGAAGATACTCCCGCAAACACGTCACCCGTTGACATGTTTACGGGTCTGCCAGCCATGGCCTCCCGGCCAGGAGCCACGGCTGACACGCCAGGCACTCCGCTACCACATGGTTCCGCCGCCACCCCATGAAACACTCCGGTCCATGGGGTAGGTCCGCACGGAAAACCGTACGGACCCGTAACCGTCGCGGAACCATAGCCGGCCACGGGCGCCAACGGCACCCCATGTCCGGCTGCCGGACCAGGCGAGATAGGTGAGTACCACGCCTGGCCCGGCACACCGGTTCCCCTGACGGCTGGTGACAAACCAAGCCGCGCGGAACCGGTGCACGGTAACGGATTGGCCTCAGCTGCAGGCGGAGCCGCTGACCTGGCTTGCGCCAAACCAGACAAATGGAGGCCGGTTCCGTCCAGGACGGAATCAACCTCCATATTCTCCACCTGCGGCTTCACGGGCCGCAGCAACCTCTCCTCCTCGGCCTCATCGTCTTCAGACTCCGAAGAGCCGTCACTAGACGAATAAACCGTGGAGCCGTCCTGGCGGACGGCTCCCACACCTGACGGACCGGCCACCGCTACTGGACCACCCGGAGGTGGCCGCAGAGAGACAGAACCCGTCTGGCCGAAGCCAGACGGACCCGCCAGGGGGCCGTACGAGACGGCCCCCTCGGTAACCAGTCCAGAATCCTGTCCGAAGACAGGATCCGTACCAGGCATGGGGAGAAACTGCCCCCCAACCTTTGGTAGCAGGGACGACACCAGCGTGGGCAGAACGCTATGCAGAAAACCCTGCATAGCCGGACCAAACCACGCCGGCGGTGCCATCTCCGCCACCTCCAGCTGGGGACGTGGAGCACCCCCACCGGCCGAACCGGGCGCTCCACGATTTCCTCTCGGACCGCCTGACCCCGCGTCAGACCCAGCCAAGTCCTTCTGGGCAAGGAACTTAACCATCGTTTCGACGGACCACACTGCACAAACATTACACCTATGATCTATATTACACAGGGCACACCTAAAACAGACATGGTCCTTGAACATTACACGGACAAACTTATGGCAGTCGTCACATGATGGCGGGGCTGGCTTGGCCTATAAAATAAGCACAAACCTACAATAAACAAGCGGAACGAGACACGGATGGAAGGCAGACAATTAATTTTCAAATATTTTGACTCATAAATTAACCGTAACCTCCCGCACCCCACCCCGCCACGTTACAACAACGATCGCATTGATTATGACGACAAGAACGCGGCGGGCACAACACACCCATAATAGATCCTACAGGATGTGTAACGGCTCCAGGAATCATATCGCATAGCATTCAGGGTATATTTACTAATCAATATAAATTATACTCCTAACGAACGCAGCACGATATGTGAAGAAAACAACAAAATGTATAACAACTGCTGTCTCACACGGTAAAACCGCAGACCACGCATCTACTCAAGAATTTTGAAACCACCGATCATTGCAAACCGATCGTGATCACACGAAAAACTTGATCATTCTAAAGTTTCCGGTACCATTTTTTAGTACGCAGCACCCAGAACAAGATGCGCGAATTAATGAAAAAAATTTTTCTTCACATAAACATCCGAGCGACCGGGTGTGACGTCACCCGCTCGGATTCTACGGAGAACGACGTCAGCCGATATTCGTGTTAGAAATACCGTAGCAAACACCTATTTTCATATCTGCCGATCGCCTGTTGGGGTTTAAAGAAGGCGATCGTCTGGCATATATCGTTGCTAGCACACGTCCCAGATTCTATGGGGTTAGAAATTGGAACATGCGACACAACGAAATTTAGAGACCTAAGTCTTTTAACTATGGATATAAAGAACAATACAACCTGGTTATCTTGGGCGGTATTCTCCATAGTCCTTAGTTATTCCTTTAGCGCACAAACTATCACCGATTAAAGACTTAGAATCTTTTTTTTAAAAAACACTAAAATCCCTAATGCGAAAAGCATGTATTGCACTTGTTGCTATGCAAACAAGAATGAGCTCTATGGTAAACGGGTACTCGGCAGTGGGGAGCCGGGTACCCGGTTCCCAGGAGTCGGTAAAGCTTTCTAAGTCTATAATCCTAGAGCCGCTGTCAGGGCCAGCTGTATATCAGAAGTAACAGAATGGTGAGTATTGATCGAAGGAGAAACATGTGTCCATGTTTGGGATGATCCAGTATGATTAACCAAACAAAATATGAAGTGAACAGGTGAGCTAAACGTAAATTGGACGATGGCGATGACAGATGATGCGCAGGGTGCCACAAAAGCGTGTTTTACTGCGTAGTCAAGGTAAAAATCATGAAAATCTGTAACAAAAATTTACAATGTGATTAAAATGAGAGGGTGATTTCTGCGATCTGTGATTGCTATTGTTTACCTTATAACCTGTTTGTTGCCAGACCACATGCTCCAGCTGTATCACCTGTAGTTTTGTCCGCATCTCATCATCCAAATTTTGTAATTCTTCTGATGCTGTCATACTGGACACAGAAGCACCGATATCTACAGCACTAGCTTGAGGTGTTGCTTTAGCGACTGTTGGTACATTTCCTTCAGAATGCTCTAATCGCCTAGTTGTCATCAAACATTTCACCAGCTTATAGTTACTACATAATGGAACAGAGGCAGTATGTACCGTAAAACTGCGAGACTTTGAGACAATTGTTCTGTATTCTCTCAAAAAAGTTTGATTTAGAGTAGACCTTTGCAAAGCATTCTTAGTCTGTATTTTAAAAACAGATTGCAAACATTTCCTTGGTAGCGTCAATGCCATTTTCTGCATGTGCGCGTGAGAGTTGACGTTCCACAAATCTTTCAGATAGCACAATGAACACAATTACTGCAAAATAATAGAACATACTATTTATTATGGAAAATATGGTGCAAGCCAGATTAATGGACATTTCCAGTTTTAGCTATGCCATGCCCATCTTTAGCTAAGCTCCACCCACACCTTGCTCATGTTGGGATCGATTGATCTCTGAACTCTCTGAGTATCAATTTCTTGAAAGCTATACAGGTAAGCTATTGAATATTTTGGAACTAATTTGACTTGGCGCTGTTGCTGCTTATGGCGATAACAGCGGCCAATCAAATTAATTTCAAAATATTCAACAGCATGTTTAATAAATAGCAAAGACATACAATTCTTACGTGTCAGAAAATTAAGAGTTAAAGACGGGCCACATAGACTCATTTATGATGTAATGATCATGACGCTTAGCTGATTATGATGTCATATGACGTCATTACTCTGGAAGTTTTACGTCCATTGACCTGAGTAAAGCGATCATTCCCCTGGAGGTTTAATACCTGAATTGCAATAGGCAAGAACAATATTTACGTCACAATTAAGCCTTTCACCAATGAATTCTCCATATCTTAGTTTCAATGCTATCATACACGAAAACTGTTCAACATTTTAACATGTATCATTCAACTGGAATTATTGCCCACTGGCACAAACGAACAAAATGACATGACCACTGGAAAAATTTACCACTCTTAATTTCTGCGAAGAAGGTTTAGTCAAGTTTTATTAAAGTTGGTCAGTTGTTAATAAGTAGTTTTTATATGATTTTCTCAGATATTTTCAGAAAATCCAACATAGTTACCAAACACACTAAATTTTGATTGATCCGCCTTGGACCAATCAAAATTTAGCGTGTTTGGTGACCATGATTTTCTTAATGTATTATTTCCATGGACAAACCTTAATGGCCCTTAGTCCCTAATCATATTTCACAAATTTCAGCCTGATCTGTAGTTTTACTGGAGAAGTTGTTTTCATGAAAAATCTAGGTCATCAAAGTATTTGGCCAATCAAGTTCTGTTGAACAAAGTTGGTTCAGCTCTTGCCATAGATGATATTTCTGAATTCTGAATTCTGAATCGACCCCCCCCCCCCCCCCCCACAAGTGGTTTCGGAGAAGATTGTTAATGGTGGTTTAAAAAGTCAGCCAAAATCCAAGATAGCTGCTGGCCAAATTGGCTTCGCTTGAACAAAATTTGCTCTCTATGCGCTAGGGATGCTTCCTGCCAAGTATAGTTGAAACTAGCTACGTAGTTCTTGAGCAGAAGTCTTTCAAAGGAAAAGTTGACAGATGACAGACAGTCATCACGGCATAAGCTCACTTGGCCTTTCAGGTCAAGTGAGCTAATAATGGCATATTGTCGACATTTACAAATACAATTGTATCGACCAAGCATTGTAACACTTTAATGGTCAAGTCAGCCACAACCAGCCTCTGCAGTGGTCTTGAGTAATGTCCATTTGCAGGCCAAGAAGACTATTTTTTTTAAATTTTACCACTGGAATGCCTGGCTCGATAACCGAGCCAGTCATTCCAACGGTAAATTTTCAAAAATAGTCCTCTCTTGGCCTGCAAATGAACATTTAATAAGCAAATAATTTAATTTTCTTGACCAAATTTGACCATTAAAGTCCTAAATGACAACAACACAAGAGCAATCACAGATTTTCAGACCATCGCTGCTCCGTTTTGTCATATTTTCTATGATCAGGCCCACAGTTATGGAATCCTAGTGTACATGTACGTTCACACCATTTCCTGTGTTAAAATTTGAGCCAAAATGGACAAGTAGTTGCCAAGATATGTTAGATATCCATAGATCTATCCTGAATTTTATCTGAAATGGATCTGGGTTTTTTAAGCTGGATCAAGGCAACGGTCTGGAAATTCTCTTGCATGGCGAGTTCCTTTGGTGTGTTAAAATTTGAGCCGAATTGGCTGAGCAGTTTCTGAGATATACATAGATTCAGAATTTGGTCTGATACGGATCAAGATTTTTTATCCGGATCACAGCCAAAGTCTGGAAATTCTTTGACAGGGTACATGCCTTTCTTGTGTTCACATTTGAACCAAATTGGACTAGTTTTTTAGAGAACTCCGGAGATATATGCATGCATATCCAGCTTAAAATAATGACATACCTCACTTAAAAGAGTGATACAAATGATATACATTTTTCTATTATTTTCCGGGAGATTGTCAATATTGGATTTTGTATTGTGATAATGTTCGGTGGGATTATGATGAGTGGGATATTGTTAGGTGGGATTTTGTCCGGGATTCCAAATGGCAGTACAGAATTTCAGGCAGGTTCGGATCACTAAATAAACAATTGTTTCCTGTGAATTTATTGATACAATAATTTAAGTCTAATCTGTTAGATTTTGATGACACACATTTGTGCTTTATGCAAATATAAAATATAAAGATTTAGTTTGAGCTTTGCCCTTTGAAGAATTTCACAATTGCATGACTCGACCAAATACGGTAATTCTGATCACTTTGAGTAATTCCGGATCATATCATTTAACCATTACCACTCTGAAGTCAATATTCTATCTGTTACTGTGTCAATAGCAAAGAAAATGGTGTACATTTTAAAACAATTTTGGTGGACGATGTTGCTGTCTACGACGGCACCATCTTCCACCAAATTTGTTGAAACATGAACACCAGTTCACCTTTTAATTTAATTCGAAAATTAAAAGATTTTGACATCAGAGTGCTACGGGTTAAATATCAGGAGACAACTATTATAGAATAATTTTTTAACCCAATCGTTTCTCATTGTCGTGGTTTAACAAGGCCAAAAAAAGAATGTAAACACCATCAATGACATACAAACGTGTGCTGTTTATAGAAGCATTTTCGGCATACTAAGCTATGATCAGATTTTTCAAGATTAAATTTTGTAGTTAGATCGTTAATCGTTAATGATAGGGCATTTATTATGGATTCTATTCAGTCCCTCTGGTACAAATATACAAATATATTATTTGAGATGAAGACAGCGCCTCAGTTTGACAGTTTACCCCAAGGACGTGTGTTTAATTGGAGTACCATTACTTTACAAAAGGGAAGTTACCTACTATGTAGTACGTAGTACTGCTAGAAAGTTGTATCAGTGATAATTGAGACAAGTTTAACCCTGGGTCATAATGTTAAAAGCAAATTTAGTATACATGTCAGTTACTCATATTAATATGGAGTGCAAAAGGACGTTTACATTTGGCTCCGCCACCGGGGGTGGGTTGTGGGGTGTGTCAAAAGTTCAAAGCGGTGAATGTGAGGATTTGCAATGACGTATCATCGACCGATCAATCTAGTTAATAATGCTGAAATGCCAATGCCAAAAAGATTGCATGTATGTCCTAACATCGCTCAGTTAGTTAAAATATTTTGACTGCTTCAGTACATAATGCGAATGTATTTCTCTAAATATCTCAAATAAATATATTTGTACCAGAGGGACCGGATGGAATTAATAAATTAAATTAAATTTATTGGTATTTTATTGTACTTCCATCCTGTCCCATGTGGTACATAGATATTATGTGCCATCTCTTGCTGATGGTATCCACCCTTTGTTTCACTTGATGCATTTGATTTCTAAGCTAAAGCCTAATCATATTATGTCCAACATGGAACGGGATGGAATTAAGGTGGTTTTGTTTCCTTCTGTCTGACAACGGTTGGAGTTTTAGCAACACAAACCCCCTTGGCTCAGGGATAAATATTTATCGCATCAGGTTAGGGGGGCGTGTTCCAAACAGGGTTAAACGCATGTTTGTTGTCTTAATCTATGTATTCTATCCCTGATACAAGTACCTGTGATTTTATTATGCTACTTTACTCTTTAGCATTAACAGATGTAAACGAATACCACGAAAATAGAAAGGTCAAAGGATACAAAATAAACATAGTATACATTATCAATTAAAATAAAATATGTCTATGAATCCATATGCTTACGATAAAGATATGTGAGCAATAAATACTAACAAAATAGTGAATAATAACAGTTCAGTCCGGATAATCTTGAAAAAATACTTTAGAGAAAACGTGAGTTAGTTTAGACGCTAACAACATAAAAATAAAACGTTATTAAACACATAACAGTAATAAAAATGACAAAAAAATGAGATAAGCTGCAATTTTGAAATTTTGACCTGCATTAAGATGATGATATATAAATTTCATCTCATTTTATTAGATAAACACTATCTCTCCATCACAGTAGCCAGCAATAGCCTTTAGCCACCCCATTTTTTGCTGTCCATGCCTGTCCGGTTCCCGTGCTTATCCTGCAACAAACCTGTCAAATCTAATCAGCGTGCAATTCTATGTGACTGTTGTGGTGATTGGGTGCATTTAAGATGCTCCCAAGGGCTAACTATCACAGATTATGAAGAACTCCAGAGTTCTGATGAGCCATGGTGGTGTTTTCAATGTAACCAAACTAATTTTCCTTTTAATCACTATGAAAACGATACTGAATTTCTGCTTAATATCATAGGTGCCAAATATGACTACAGTACATATATAAATGCAAACATACTTGTAAACCCATTCAAGCTAAATACTTCTAACCAGGGCAATGAATACACAAATTTCTCTGAAACAGATATTGATAATGAAGGTATGAATTTTCCACTCTGTGACTATATACTTCAGAAAGAATTTAATGATAATATTATCAAGAGTGCTGATGCTATCACCTTTTCAATGATTCATATTAACATTAGATCGCTGCTAAAAATTTTTGATAAATTTAATAACTTTATGGATTCCAGCTCACATGAATTTAGCGTCATAGGAATTACTGAGACATGGTTGAAACCTGACTCACCACTGGACTTAATTAATATGCAAAATTACAAATTCATTGAAAAACACAGGCCAACTAAAAAAGGTGGTGGTGTAGGCATCTACATAAAGGACAGTTTACAGTATGATTTGAGAGATGACCTGTCAATGAATGAAGAATTTATTGAAACTATTTTTATTGAAATTCCCAATGAAAAAACTAAAAATAAACTTGTCGGTGTCACATACAGACCTCCTGGAAGTGACAACGACAAATTTATGAAATCATTCGAAAAAATTCTAAATACCATACAAAATGAAAAGAAATCCGCTTATATATTAGGTGACTTTAATATTGATTTGTTAAAACAACATAGCTTCTACACTCAAGACCTATTAAATTTATTAAAAATATCTTGCTTTTATCCATTTATAACGAAACCAACAAGAATTACAGAATGCTCGGCTACTGTTATTGACAACATCATCTCGAATAATGCTGTAAGTAGCAAGAATCAAACAGGTATCTTTGTTGTAGATATTTCAGACCATTTACCTATTTTCTATATAGAAAAAGAAAACGAAAAAAGGAAAATCATTTGTAAAAGAAACAGTAACTTGTAGAGACTTCAAAAAGGAAAATATAGAAATGTTCAAAAACAATATGGCTAACATAAACTGGAACCAGGTAATTGAATCCCAGTCATGTGAAGATGCCTACAACACCTTCCACACTATATGCTCTAACATCTATGAATCCGCCTTTCCACTTAAAAATATTAAGAAATTTAAACAAAATCCTACTAAACCATGGATTACAAGAGGAGTGATAGCTGCCTGTCACAAGAAAAACAAGTTATATCTGAATTTTATTAAATATCCGACAAAGTATAATGACTCACAGTTCAAGAAATATAGAAACAGGCTAAATCAGATAATTAGGACAGCAAAAATACATTATTTTCATAATAAATTTGATGAACAAAAAGATAATATAAAGGAAACATGGAAACTGATTAAATCATTACTAAATAAGAAAAAAACCAATACTGAAGCATCACGGTTTATTTATAATAATAGAGTCATTAACGACAAAAAAGAAATAGCAGACAAATTTAATGAGTATTTTACTAACATTGGTCCTAATTTATCACAAAAAATTCAACCCAGCTCGAACATACATATAACGGACTTTCTAACAGGTAGTTATCAACACTCTATTTTCCTAAATCCAACAGATACTCACGAAATCTACAAAATACTAATGCAAATTAACACAGCTAAAAGTGCTGGAATCGATAATTTCAAATGGAAAATTTTTAAACACTGTGTAACAGAAATACTAACACCATTGGACCACATCTGTAATCTCTCACTTACACAGGGAGTATTTCCATCAAGATTAAAGGTTGCACGTGTGACACCCATATACAAAGCTAAAGATGTATCTGACTTTACTAATTATCGGCCAGTCTCGGTACTTCCACTTTTCTCAAAACTCTTAGAAAAGCTGTATTTTAGTAGAATTACTAAATATCTAAACAAAAACTCAATCATATATCCTTCTCAATATGGTTTCAGAGAAAAACACTCTACTATGCTTGCCATTGTGGATATGATAGAAAAATTATCAACCTCCCTTGAGAATAATGAACATACGCTAGGTGTATTCTTGGATCTTTCCAAAGCCTTCGATACAATTGATCATACAATTTTACTGCAAAAGCTTGCATACTATGGAATAAGAGGTACTGCATTGAACTGGATACAGAGTTACCTGTCAAACAGGGAACAGTGTGTACAATTCAATGGGGCTATCTCTGAATACAAAAATATAGTTTGTTGAAAACAGACAGTGTGATGACATGTTATGTGATAAATGTAACGGTATCAGGTTTGATAAACCAAAAATCCCAGCACCTAACATCCAAATCCCAGCAGGTCATCCAGCTATGAACAATCCAACATCCAGTGGTGAAAACGGAAATTCAGTAGTGCCCATAGCTGAACAAACAATCCCAAACACGACCCAACCAAGTCCATTTGACCTAACGAGTACTCCTATTCCAGGTGGCAGCACGGAGCAAACAGCAACACCAACAGTCGAGACAGCAGTACCTACCATGAACACAGAGCCCAGCCCCTCGCATGGGGCTGAGGTAAGTAGCCAATGCATTTGTCTCGAGGCAAATAGTAAGTTCATGCTACAGTGTTTTGACTGCAAAAATTGGTACCACTATGCTTGCACCCTACTTCCTCCCTACATGCTCAACACTCTAACATCGACACGTCGCAGGTACACCTGTTCCAAGTGTACACATTTAAACCAACATATCACCGATTTCTTGGCATGGTATGTAAACATCCAGCAGGTAGACTACGAGGTAAATATAATCACAAAGTCACAGCGACAACAGAAATTCGAACCAACTGCGGCAAATGATTCCTTCCTGCTGGCCTCTGAATGTGGTGAGTCCTCATCAGCGGTAAGTGACCAGAGTAACATCCCTGACCCAAGCGATGATGCCATCACAGACATGTTTTCAACAAGCCCACCCAACGAACCCCCTACTGTCTCATTTACAGGTAAAACTGCATCAACTGGGGTTTCGTCGCATTTGGCAGAGGCTAAGAGTGTTGTGGAATCCACAACACTCTTGGCCTCTGCCAAATGTGACGAAACTCCAGATCTGCTAAACACACTAATAAAGCAGATCAGTGAGCTTAGAGAGGGACAGTACATTTTGCAATCCCAGGTACGTGAATTACAATCAGACAGATCAGGCAAACAAACAAATAGCATTCACCTACAGACACACACAAGTACACAACATCAGAATAACATCCATCAAAAGTACAACACTGCACCACGTAAACCAGCCAAACAACAAGCACAACAGAACAACATCCATCAAAATCACCACACTGAACCACGTATACCAGCCATGCCACAAGCACTCAGTGAGTCTCAAGGAAGAGACCATAGGAGCCAGGCCAAACCAGGTGTGCGGCAATACAATGAGGTAGTCGCAGGTACATCATACACGCACCGCCATAACAACAACCACAGGCTACAGTCAGATAACCATCAAAAACTCAATCCATACCAACACCCCAGCGCTGCACACAAACAACACCAAACACTCAGTTCATACCAGCAACACCCCAGCACTGCACACAAACAACACCAAACACTCAGTTCATACCAGCAGCACTCTAGCACTGCACACAAACAACGGCACCCAAGCAATAGGCTTTCACCACAACAACAAAGTGGACATTCCAATGATAAGCAGAAGAATAATGTTCTTCTAATTGGAAGCTCAACTTTTAAAAAACTAAGCGGGCGATATATGTCATCCGATGATACCGACATCAAAATTAGGTCCTTCAGCGGCGCGTGTATAAGCGAAATCACATACCAAATCGAGAAATCTGTAGCCGATGAACGATACGATGGGATTGTGGTACATGTAGGAACAAATGATATCGGTCGTAAGAGCCTTGACAGAATGATAGAGGACTACACTACACTCATACAAACAATCCGTCGCCAGTCACCCGAAACACAGGTATTTGTATCATCACTGCTTCCACGCCCAAACGAACCATATGAAAATGATCTGGTCAGTGAGTTCAACACACGACTAGAATCCCTAGCGGTGTGGCTCGCTGTGACTTTCATTAACCATTCTTTTATTTTCAGCAGCGAAGAGGGCCAAGTATATGGTGAGTTATTCTGGGACAATGTCCATCCCAACAAATCAGGAATAAATCTCCTATCCACTAACATCCAAGATTACATAAATTATTACCTTTTACAGGATTTTCGAAATGGAAGGACATGGAGGTGCTAGTTTTACCATCTTGCGATCAATCCGGTACACGACCAGTCATATATAAACAAGTACCAATACAACTATCAAACCATTTCAGTTTATTACACAACGAGTCCATAGCCACTCCAGATGATGAGCCATACATAGACACTATCAACAGCAATACAAACACAAATACTGAACTGCATGTACATTCCCAGGCAGAAATTAGCACAAATCAATTGCCAAAACATTTACAATCAAACAACAATGGAAATTCTAAAACAGTAACGAACACATGTATATACACAAATGCAGATAGTTTGATTAATAAAAAGGCTGAGCTCGAAACACTAGTACAGAATATTCGCCCTGCAATCATATTAATCACGGAAGCCTTACCTAAAAACACAACCATCAACATTAGTGAACTACAGATTGATGAGTACCAACTATCACTGAATAATAAACCATCAAGGGGAGTTATTATATATACACATGTATCACTAAATGCTCAATCCTGTGACATCTTGAATGACGATGACTTTACCGAATCAGTATGGAGTACATGGACGACACAACAAAAGGAAAGAATTATCATTGGTTGCATCTACAGAAGTCCCAGCTCAGATGGCTCAAATAACAAAAACCTCTTAAATCTACTACAGAAAGTTGATGCAGCAAATACAGACCATATTCTTATAGTAGGGGACTTCAACTACCCATCGATAAATTGGAACACAGGCTTTTCTCCAAAAGAAGAAGAAGACGCTTTTCTTAATACTACCAGCGATATTTTTCTACAGCAACTAGTTACTAATCCGACTCGACATAGAATAAATCAGACTTCAAATCTTTTGGATCTAGTTTTAACAAACAACGAAAACATCGTCCATGAAATAACTCACCTACCGCCGCTAGGTAAAAGTGATCATGACATTCTACAAATATCACTACATCCTGACATCTTAAGCACAAGCAAACAAATAGCTAAGCCAAAACTACTGTTGAACAAAGGACGATATAACGAACTGCGAAGAGACTTAGGAACGACTGACTGGAATCATCTACACCAACTTAATGCATCAGAAGCTTGGAACTTCCTACACAAAACATTGAACACAGTGAAAGAACAGTATATACCTACAACAAAAAACCATGGCAAGAAAAAGCACCTCTGGATTGATCGGGCGGCAACAGATTCACTCAATAGCAAAAAGCGTGCATACAAAAGATACAATGAAACTAAGAAAACTACAGATTACACACTCTACAAAATTGCTAGAAACAAAGCAACAGCATGCATCAGAAAATCAAAACAGACATTTGAACGTAAAGTGGCAACTGAAAGTAAGAAAAATCCTAAAGCCTTTTGGAACTATGTCAAGAGTAAAACAGTTCTACGTGAATCAATTAGCAAGCTACGTAACCCTGCAAACGACACCATGACCACAGATGATACAGAAAAAGCAAACATTCTCAACACATTTTTCTCAAACATGTTCACTCCAGAAAATCTTCTTTCTACACCAATCATTAACCCCAGAAACAATGGTACCATACTAAAAGACATATTAATAACACCTATTGCCATCGAAAATAAACTAAAAGGACTCAACCCCAACAAAAGCAATGGCCCGGATGAAATACCAGTGAGAATACTAAAAGAAGCTGCTAAAGAAATTAGTACACCACTATGCATAATTTTCAACAAGTCTCTTGAAGAAGGCATTTTACCCGACATCTGGAAAATGGCAAATGTATGCTGCATACACAAAAAAGGCTCCAAGAATGACCCAAGCAACTACAGACCAATCAGTCTCACTTCTACATTATGCAAGGTCCTAGAATCTTTTATAAGAGACAGTATTGTAAATTTCCTGGAAACGGCTAATCTATTTACCAAATGTCAGCATGGATTTAGACGTAAAAGATCATGTAAAACTCAACTACTAGAATACCTGGAGGATTTAACAGCCATGCTTGACTCAAACGAACCTGTCGATGCAATATATTTAGACTTTTCAAAAGCTTTCGATACTGTGCCACACCAACGACTCCAAACAAAACTGAGAAGCTATGGTATTGGCGAAAATTTAGTAAAATGGATAGGGAACTACTTAAGCAACAGGAGCCAGAGAGTTAGAATTAATGATGCATCATCGGACTGGATTGAGGTGACCAGCGGCGTGCCACAAGGAAGTGTTCTAGGACCTATACTTTTTCTGATATATATAAATGACCTACCTGATCGATTAACCTGCCACTGCAAAATATTTGCAGATGATACAAAGATGTACGGCAACCCAGCTACCAGTCAGATTCAGGAAAACATAAATAAAGTATGTAAATGGTCGCAGACATGGCAACTATCTTTCAACACAGACAAAACGCATGTCATGCACTTCGGCAGAAATAACCCTCAAACCAAATACTATATGACAGATACACCTGATCCACATCCTGTATCAACATCAGATGTAGAAAAAGATTTGGGGGTTCATGTCGACAGAAACCTCTCTTTTGACATACATATAGGGAACATTGTATCCAAGGCAAACAGTACAATAGGACTAATCAAGAGAACATTTACCAACATTGATCAATCTACTTTCACGCTACTATACAAATCACTTGTGCGACCCATTCTTGAATACTGCAACTCAGCATGGTCTCCAAGACTGAAAAGGCAATCGCAGCTATTAGAAAGAGTACAACGCAGAGCAACAAAACTTGTCCCACAAATCAGAGAGTATAGCTACACAGAAAGACTTGAAGCCCTAAATCTAATGTCACTGAAATATAGACGGTTTCGTGGAGATTTGATTGAAACATTCAAACTCATCAAAGATCTATATAATATTGATAAGAACTACTTTTTCGAACTGTCCAATGTTACACGGACCAGAGGTCATAGGCTCAAGCTCAACATAAAACGTAGCAGCAAAGATATTCGGAAGCACTCCTTCGCAAATAGAGTGGCACCACATTGGAATTCACTGCCAACAACAATAGTCGAAGCAACCACAGTCGAAATATTCAAGGGCAAACTAGACATCTTTTTCAAAGAAAGAATATTTGAATTCGACTGAACACAATTAATTGTGGTGTGGCTTTGGACGTTGCTGTTACACATATGCTTATACAACATATGTGAGCCGTCAATTCCCAAAGTCATAATACAATTATTACATCACAGTGGACTAATCTTGAAACAGCCTGTGCATCTACATGAACATGCACACATGAAGATAGCTACACGTGTTGTATCCAGACCAGGGTTGCCTGCCCTACCAGTTTGGCACTGAGGCAATAACAAGCCAATGGCTTATGCCTTGTAAATTGATGTTGATGTTGATGTTGTGTTCCCCAAGGTTCAGTTCTTGGGCCCCTGCTGCTTCTCCTATATATGAATGACATACCCAAAGTCTGCAAACATCTCTCACTAATACTTTTTGCAGATGACACAAATGCTTTCTGCAGCCACAAGGATATAGAAATTCTATACAAAAATGTCAATAATGAAATGGCAAAATTAATAGACTGGTTTAAAGTAAACAAATTGTCCTTAAATGTATCAAAAACTAATTATATACTATTCACAAAATCTAAGAAACTAAAAGAAATAGCTCTCCCAAACCTCTATATCGACAACCAGGTAATTCAAGAAGCACAATATGCTAAGTTTTTAGGAGTATATCTGGACAAAAATTTAACATGGGAGAAGCATATTGAAATTATTACTACCAGGGTAGCAAAAAGCATTGGCATCATTCGCAGACTGAAACCCTATCTAACACCTAATATTATTAAAACCCTGTACTGCACAATGATACTTCCTCACATCACCTACTGCAATGCTATCTGGACTAATACATCTCAAGCTAGACTAAAAAAACTAAAATCTCTGCAAAAGCAATCTATTAAACTATTTTCACAAACAGCAGGTGGCCAGGATATCTTTAAATCAGAAAAGGTCTTAAAACTTGAGGACATAGGAGGGCTCCAACTATACACAATCTTAAGGCAACAATGGCAACTTACCCTCATCCTTATCTAACATTTTTATGCTCAATACACAATTGCATCCTCACAACACAAGAACAAGAGATAACCTCCATTCAACACACCACCAAACAAAAGCAGCACAACAAAAACCCTCATACAAAGCAATTCAGTTATGGAATAATACAGACACAAGCACACGCACAGACATCATAAAGCTACAGTACTTTAAGCAGAATATCAAAAAGAAGATTATAGAAACCTACTAGACTCTGGAAAACACACACCATCATGGCATGCTATTCTCATACTTGCACCCAGTCACCAGAACAAATAATAATAATAATAATAATAATAATAATAATAATAATATTAATAATAAGAAGAATATCTGTCATAATGGTAACTACCAAACAACTAACTCTACCATCACAGCCTAAAAAATACTTTGTCATTGATAATAAGAATATGTAATATAGAATTATTAACTTAAGCAAGATAAGCACACATCCCTCTGTCATGTCTTTCCCTGTAAAAATGTAAATTGTCATACGTCTATTAACTGTTGGACTGCTGGAAGCGGACAATAACTCCAATTGGCAATGACTGTGGATTGGCTGAGTATTCTAGAAAAATTTGACTGAAAGTTGCTTGTGGCTTAGCCACCGACAACGTTTGGTCAAATTGTTTTAGAGGTACTCAGCATACCCTGAGTTAGGCTCCATGGAAAATGTAGACTGCAGAGGCTTGGCAGCGAGACAGTTAACTATATGTATATATATAGGACTATAACATGTTAACCGTATGTATTCAGTATTCTCATGTCCTATACTGTTGTTGTTATATGTTATATGTTATATGTAGGGGTCCACCGCCACATAGGCTCTGCCTTTGGTGGACTACCTGCTGTGAAACTGTAAATGTATATTCTATATCAAAATAAATAATCTTGAACTTGAACTTGAACTTGAAATATGATCTCGTACTGCAAAACTTATTTTATGTGATAATTTTATTATTTATTATGCTTTATACTGTAAGCGGTTGATCATTCGGTTTCATATTAAATTACAATCAGAGGTTTTCGCCACTTCGGAAAAATAATTTTGGTAACCGTAATAGTTTGTTTATTAACAATTCAGTTTTTAAATAAGGTTTAATATGAGTTACATGTTGCCTAAGCTATGCTCCAAGGAAGATATAGATGGCGCTATAAAATCTTCAGAAGATGTTGTTCTTGTATTAAGATTTGGGAGAGATGAAGATATTGTGTGTATGCAGTTAGATGAAATTGTAAGTATCACTGTTTATATATACAGAGTATATATTGCTGGTATATATTATGGATTTGGAAATAACGGCTATATCCTTATTCTTACCCCCTCACGAGAGAGGAAACTTGCGTTTATTTCTGCCATTTATTCTTACCACTCTTCGTATGGAGAAAAAAGCATCATGATCATAGAATGTGAGTGTAGAGGAAGCTGCACATATGTATATGGGCGTCACATTTTCGAATAGTTGCCAACTATTCAGCGGTCTTGTGGCTGTTACATCACAGGCCTTTGAATTTTCTTCCATCCATCCCTCTACCACATATTCCCCCCTACTATATATATATATATATATATATAAATACACACAAGGTAATGAAACCTTCATCTGTGGGCACCATTGTCAGGAAGCTGATTGGTTGGTTTGTTGTCAAAATCCGCTGTCATCACGTTTCTGACTACAAACCAACCAATCAGCTTTCTGACAATGGTGCCCACAGATGACGGTTTCATACCTTGTGTGTATATTATATATAGTAGGAGGGATATGTAGTAGAGGGATGGATGGACGAAAATTCAAAGGCCTTTGATTACATCCCTTGACTTTTTTTATTCAATTCAAGTAAATTTTATTTGCATATTTAAATATGAGGTGATGGACCTCTTACATATAATATATCCTAACTCCACTTGATCACATTTGCAATCTCTCACTAGCACAGGGTGTGTTCCCATAACGACTAAAAGCAGCATGTGTGACACCCATATATACAAGGCAAAGGACTCATCAGTTTTACCAACTACCGGCCAGTCTCAGTACTCCCCCTTTTCTCAAAACTCCTAGAAAGACTCTTATAATAGGCTGACAAAATATCTAAACAAAAATTCAATAATTTACCAATCCCAATATGGCTTCAGAGAAAAGCATTCAACGATGCTGGCATTTGTCAATATGATGGAAAAGATTTCGACCTCTCTTGAAAAAAAATAACACATATTGGGTATATTTCTAGACCTCTCAAAAGCCTTTGATACAATCGATCACAAAATTCTACTTAAAAAATTAACATTCTATGGAATAAGAGGCATTGCACTAAACTGGCTTCAGAGTTATTTAATTAACATTGTGCAATGCGTGCAACACAATGGAGTCTTAGCTGGGAGTGGCAACCTAGTATGCGGTGTTCCGCAAGGATCAATTCTTGGCCCTTTGCTGTTTTTATGATACATGAATGACCTTTCCAAATCCTGTCACCATCTATCCTTGATACTGTTTGCAGATGATACCAATGCACTTTGCAGCCATACGAGCATAGAGACTTTATACAAAAATGTAAATTATGAAATAGGAACGGTAATTCAATGGTTTAAAGTTAATAAACTATCACTAAACGTCTCAAAAACTAATTACATATTATTTACTAATGCAAAAAATGCTGATCTCCCAAAAATTTATGTAGGTAAGCAGGACATACATGAGGCCCAATCTGCTAAGTTTTTAGGTGTGTGTTTAGACAAGCATCTCACATAGGAGAAGCACATATGAACTATTACATCCAAGATAGCAAAGAACATTGGTACCATGCATATACTTAAATCCTACCTACCAATTAATTTAATAAAAACTCTCTATAGCACACTAATACTTTACACACAACACAGAAATACACTCTTACAACACTAGAGCCAAACATAACTGACATACACAATACTGCCGCACAGAAACATCCAGAAACAAAACATCAACACAAGCCGTAAAACTCTGGAACTGCACTGACAAAGAAACATGCACACAAATTATCACCAAAACATCCTACAAACGAAACATTAAAAACATGATAATAGAAAATTAATAGAGCAATGCCAGCCACAATGACTATGCTATCATATTCCTGGACATTCATAAACAAATCTAGAATTACCAGAGTTAGATTACCAGGGCCACCACCATGGCTGTTAAATACTATAGAGAGCAGGCTTAGTCTAGTCATAACAACAACATTATTGTTGTTGTTATAATAATAATAATAATAAATAATAATAATAATAGCACAGGCCATGAGATCTGGTAAATCAGCATAAAATAATAATAGATTATGGGTATTTTAGCAACATGACCAATAATTCTGTTACATGCTAGTCATCTGCGTGACCTGATTATATGTGCTAGGCATAATTCTGGGCCTCTGGTTAATGTAAATACTTTTCTACCTCAGATTTGAAAATAAATAAAGAGCTCAGTTTCACGTAATTTTCATCCTGCACTTCTTAAGCTGCATAACCAACGCAGGAATTATTGGTTTGGTTACGCCCAATTTTGATGCCTGTACTACTACTACTACTACTACTACTACTACTACTACTACTACTACTACTACTACTACTAATAATAATAATATTGTTGCTATTGTTATTATAATTAAAAATAATGATAATAATAAACTAATTAACACGATGAACAACCCCCATGGGGTGTTAAATGTTGTTTTCAAATCTAGATTGAGTTTTTTCACACAGATGTCCAATCCAAACGTGGCCATAGTTTCTCTATATTTGGTAAAAAGGAAAATAATTTTAATGTTTTATGTTATGCAAAACAATCCTTATTTTCATTCTAAACACAAAGCAAAGCAAGGGTACAGGATTGTTATTTTGAAAATTGGTAGCTGCTGTCTATATATACCGAGCATTGAGGAAAATGGAATTTGACCTGATCTAGAGTTACAAAAAATTAAGTTGTACTCCGTTTGTATCATTAGTTTTGCTGACAAACTCTCATGTTGTCATATCAGAGACAGTGATGTAATATCACCATCTTGTCGCTATAGAAATAACACAAAAACTTTCTGAAAACCGATGTTGTGTATTTATTTTTCTTTCTTTTTTTTCTATTTATTTTTTGTCCGTCCACATGTTGAATTCGCTCATGCTGTTTGGAGCCCATACCTCAAATCTGCAGAAAACGTTCAAAGACAAGCAAATAAACTAATCCGTGGTCTATATAATTTATCCTACGAGACCAGAATTTGTGAATTATCCTTAACAACACTTGCCTATGGACGATTACGTGGTGGTATATTAGAAACATATAAACTCTTCGACATTTATGACTGGTCCAGTTCATCAATTACCACTAGCACCCCGAGATTGAAACAGATAACATAGTAGAAAGTTATTTATACATAGGTCTAAATTGGAATTAAGGAAACTCTCATTATACATTCGAATAACTAGAACATGGAATACGCTAAATCACTGTATCATCAATGAACCAACTATATACTAAGTTTTAAAGCCAGACTTGATAAGTATTGGAAACTCAAACCTTGCAAATTCTCTTTTGAGGCACCCTCTCCTGGAAATGACCTAACCAAACCGAAGAGGAAATATGATTCTTAAACTGAACTTAGAGGCCATGTGCCTGCGTTCAGCAGCTTCTGTGTTAATAATAACTAGATTGATCGGTCGATGATGCGTCATCGCAAATTCCATTTTGACACAACCCGCAACACCCCTGGGGGTGGAGCCAAATGTAAATGTCATTTTGCATTCCGCAATCATATGGATAACTCACATACCAAATTTGGTTGAATTTTGTCCAATATGGTCAGAGGATTTGTTTTACAATCAATTTCATGACATTTTGACACCCATTCTACACCCTGTGGGCAGGGCCAAATGTAAATGTGCTCATACAGTCCACATTGATATATGTAACTTACATACACAATTTGGTTGAATTCTGTCCAACAGTGTCAGAAGAGTTGCATTACAATATATTTTTTGACCTTTTGACCCCCACCCCTGGGTGTGCGGCCAAATGTAAATGTGCTCATCCACTCCACATTGATATGGGTAACTCATATACCAAATTTGGTTGACTTCTGTCCAACAGTTTCAGAGGAGATGCGTTACAATAAATTTCTGCAGGTTAAAATTTGACCTTTTGAGACCTCCCCCACCCCCTGGGGGCGGAACCAAATCTAAATGGCCTTAATCCGTACTGAGTACTGAGTTACCGCACTCCACAATCAAAGGAGTTGCACTACAAGTGATTTGACATTTTGACCCTGTCATGACCCCCCTGGGGGTGGAGTCAAATCTAAATATTGTCGGTCAAAGCGGAATCATATGGGTAACCCACATACCAAATTTGATTTAATTGCACCCAACAGTTTGGGAGG
Source organism: Chaetoderma sp. LZ-2023a (assembly GCA_034401795.1). Taxonomy (NCBI): domain Eukaryota; kingdom Metazoa; phylum Mollusca; class Caudofoveata; order Chaetodermatida; family Chaetodermatidae; genus Chaetoderma; species Chaetoderma sp. LZ-2023a. The sequence continues at coordinate 69,809,973 of CM067371.1, read as the reverse complement.
AGCGAGACGGACAGACGAACGGAGGCAATTGCAATATTCCCAACATTTTTTTAAAACGTGGAGATAATTATGCTTAAATAGATGTTAAATTGTTTCTGTTTGTCTAAATGGGCTTCGAAGATACATGTATAATACAATACAGTATTACTGACAGAGCTTCTACAACATATTCAGGCAATTTATTATCCCCACGTTTTAAAAAACATCGGGTATATTGTAATCGCCTCCGTCTGTCTGTCCGTCCATCCATCCATCCATCACGCTATCGCCTCCCAAACCATTTGGTGGAATTAAATCATATTTGGTATGTGCGTTACCCATATGATTCCACTGTGCAAGATGATATTTAGATTTGGCTGTGGCCACAGGGGGCGTGGCAGGGTCAAAAGGTCAAATCAGTTGTAACGCAACTCCTCTGAAATCGTTAGATGGAACTCAACCAAATTTGATATCTGTCTTACCCATATGATTGCAGAGTGCAAGAGGCCATTTACATCTGGCTCTGCCCCAAGGGTGTGGGAGAGTGTTCAAAAGGTCAAATTTTAACCTGTGGAAATTGATTGTAACGCCTGTCCTCCGAAACCATTGGACGGAATTCAACCAAAGTTGGTATGTGAGTTACCTATATCAATGTGGCCTGGATGAGCACATTTACATTTGGCTCCATGCCAGGGGTGGGGGATAGGGTCAAAAGGTCATGAAATTGATTGTAATACAACTCCTCTGAAATCGTAAGACGGAATTCAACCAAAGTTGGTATGTGAGTTACCTATATCAATGTGGAGTGAATGAGTGCATTTATATTTGGCCCTGCCCCTGGGTTGGGGGCTGGGGTCAAAAGATCCTGAAATTGATTGTAATGCAACTCCTCTGACACTTGTTCGGATTTCAACCAAATTTTGTATGTCAGTTACCCATATCAATGTGGAGTGGATGAGTACATTTACATTTGGCGTCGCCCCCAGGGTGTGTGGAATGGCGTCAAAAGGTCATGAAATTGATTGTAATGCTCCTCTGACACTGTTGTATGGAATTCAACCAAATTTTGTATGTCAGTTACCCATATCGATGTGGAGTGGATGAACACATTTACATTTGGCCCCGCCCCCAGGGATGGGGGTCAAAAGGTCATGAAATTGATTGTAATGCAACTCCTCTGACACTATTGGATGAAATTCAATCAAATTTGGTATGTGAGTTATCCATTTGATTGCGGAGTGCAAAAGATGGGGGGGGGGGTGTTGTGTCAAAAGTTCAAAGCGGTGAATGTGGGGATTTGCGATGACGTGTCATCGACCGATCAGTCTAGTTATACATGTATCTCTTTGTTTCAGTTGTGGAAATGTATGCCAGAATTATCGCTGATGTCTGCTATTTATTGTGTGGACGTGGATAAGGTGCCGATGTATATGCAGTACTTCGACATCACTTTAATACCGGCTACTGTGTTTTTCTTCAATGGTCAACATATGAAGGTGGACTGGGGGTAAGTTATCTCTCAGTTGCACAGATTGGCCACCTGTAGGGAACCTACAGTACAGTTCATAAATAAGTTAAAATGTTTCCGAAACAAAAACAGAAACATGTTAGTTAAGTAATAAATCTTCTGTTAAATATTTAGAACACAATTGGTTTGAAATACATTCTCTTCCAATCCAACCATGTTCAAAATGTTCAACAGTATGTTTTATTTTTCTTTGGAAACATGTTAAGCTCTTTCTGAGCTGTGCTGTAACCCTCGTTCTCTGACTTTGGTCCAGGTACCAAAAATAAATCTGAGAGATCTCAGCAAAAGAATAAATAAGCATGTATTCACTGTCGCTGCAATGTTTGCAGAAGACATTTTTGGCCCGTTTCATTAACCATTTAATGGTCAAGCCGGCCAAAACCGGCCTCTTCAGTGGCCTTGAAGAATTCCCATTTGCAGGCCAAGACAAGACTATTTTTTAACATTTACTACTGGAATGCCTGGCTCGATAACCGAGCCAGTCATTCCAGTTGTAAATTTTCAAAAATTGTCTTCTCTTGGCCTACAAATTTGACCATTAAAGGGTTAATAAAGGTTTACTACCAAATGTGGTTCACATCTAATCAAGTGAGTACCGCAATACAGCTGTTGCTTATGAGACTTTGTAAAAAAAGTAAAACATTTGACTGACAGACATACTTACCTCTTTCCTGGTCAAGCCAGCCAACAACAACATCTGCAGTGGCATCTTTAAGGAATGCCTATTTACACGATTATTTTTGAAAATTTGCCCATGGAAAAATTGGCACGATAACCGAGTCAGACAATCTAGTAGTAATTTTTCAAAACTTGTCTTTGGCCTGGGAGGCCAAGTGAGCTTATGCCATGGCGACCGTCCGTCATGTGTCCATCCGTCCGTCCATCAACTTTTCCTTTAAACGACTTCTTCTCAAGAACCACTGGGCCAATTTCAATTATATATGGCAGGAAGCATCCTTAGGGCATAGGGATCCAAGTTTGTTCAAATGAACCCGATCAGCCAATTTGGCCAGTGGCCATCTTGGATTTAGGCCGATTTTAGGAAACATCTTTAAAAATCTTCTCCGAAACTGCTGAGGGGATTAATGCAAAGCTCATGAAATATGATCTAGGGCAAGAGCTGAGTCAAGTTTGTTCAAGGGAACTTGATTGGTCAAATGGTTCGACAGCCATCTTGGTTGACCTAGTTGTAGCGAAAATGACTTCTTCTCCAGAACCACTGAAGGGATCGGGCAGAAAAATGGCAGATATCATTAGGGCCTAAGGGGCCATTAAAGTCTGTTCAAGAGAAGATGATCTGTCAAAAAACATGGCCGTCATGGGCCAATCAAAATATAGCATTTTTGGCGACCATATTGGATTTTTTTACTTGAGGGATTTTGAGGCCGAAATTGGTTTTGTGTGTTTTGGGGTATTCTAAGTTCAGATTTGAAATTTTCGAAACCGTCGGATAAACGGTTTGGCGGCCATCTTGGATCATTTTCCTGCCAAATGCTCCCATACTAAAGCAATGGGAAATTTAAAATGTTTTCTTTTCGAAAACTGCCTGGCCGATTTAAATTATATTTCGCAGGAAGCATCCTTAGGGTATAGAGATTCAAGTTTGTTAAAACGAAGCTGATCGGCCAATTGGGCCAGTGGCCATCTTGGATTTTCGCAGATTTTTAAAAATGTCTAGAAATCTTCTCCGAAACCGCTTATGGGATTGATGCAAACCTGATGAAATATGGTTTAGGGCAAGAGCTGAACCAAGTTTGTTCACGGGAACTTGATTTGTCAAATGGTTTGGCGAACATCTTGGTTGACCTAGTTGTAGCGAAAACAACTTCTCTAGAACCGCTGAAGGGATCGGGCCGAAATTTGGCAGATATGATTAAGGACCAAGGGCCATTAAAGTTTGTTCAAGGGAAGTTGATCCGTCAAAAAAGCTGGACACCCATAGGCCAATCAAAATATAGCATGTTTGGCGTCCATATTGGATTTTTTTATTTGCTGGATTTTGAGGTCGAAATTGGTTTTATATGTGTTTTTGGGTATTCTTATCTCAAATTTGCAATTTTCGAAACTGTCGGATAAATGGTTTGGTGGCCATCTTGTTGATAAAGAGCATTCTAGTTGAAATGCCTATGGTCCAGGTGAGCGATACAGGCCCCTAGGGCCTCTTGGGTTAAAAATATTCAACAGTACGTTTTGTTTTGTTTTGGAAACAAGTTATTTCTAAGTTGTACTGTAGTACATGAGACACTTAAGATGTATGTGATGACTACAAGTTCTAGAAGTTATTTCTAAGTTGTACTGTAGTACATGAGACACTTAAGATGTATGTGATGACTACAAGGTCTAGAAGTTATTTCTAAGTTGTACTGTAGTACATGAGACACTTAAGATGTATGTGATGACTACAAGGTCTAGAAGTTATTTCTAAGTTGTACTGTAGTACATCTGTAGTACATGAGACACTTAAGATGTATGTGATGACTACAAGTTCTAGAAGTTATTTCTAAGTTGTACTGTAGTACATGAGACACTTAAGATGTATGTGATGACTACAAGTTCTAGGAGCTAATCTGTGTTCTTTATTAAAGCTGTCATCATGTCACAAAAATAGTAGCTACTTTGCAAAAAAAATAATGGATATGTACCCTTAAATCCAACCATTTGAGTTAACTCCATATTGTTTACATTTCGTCTCATCTGGCCATTTCTAGCACACCCGCCATCGCTTACTATAAAGGATGCCCCCAAATCAGTCAAATGGCATCAGTCAAGCATTGACCGCATACGCGAAAAGCATGCCGACTGAAATTTATATCACTTATTCATTTCTTGAAATGGATAGGGATTCCACCACTGAAGACGTTAGAATGATAAAGATATGTTTATGCACACACTCAAAACTATAATTGACCAATACTTATTCAAAAACTAACAAAATGCAGGTCCTATGTCTTCAAAATAATATACCTATACATGTCAGTCTCCATTTGCACAGACTACGTTATTACATCACAACATCATTGGCCGGGATTCCTTTATGTAGGGGAGTTTGGGGTAATTTTACACAGGTGCTATTATTCTAGTTAGACATTGAATGGATGGATGAATCAATCAATCAACTAGAATGCACTCGAGGGAGCTGCAGACTGATGCCTTTGCACTCTGGCTTGACAATGCACTTAGTGACTGCCATGACCTAGATAGATGATCCTTTGACCTCAAACTCAAAGCTATCATAAGCTGTGAAAGCATGTGCAAAATCTGGTGATTCTACTAGGGCTTCACGATACATCGATATTATATTGAATACCGGTACCATAGCTATACCCTTAGTCATGCCGATATGATTTTGCTGATACCGAAATATCGAGATATAAGAAAAAACCGGTATAACATTTTGTTAGGCAGATAATCTGCTTCCCATTAGTAATATTTTAATAGTATATAGCTGTCTAGCGATATCAGTTACTGCTCTTCGTACGGGAAAATGATATTTTACCTGTATTTAACGATCACACGTTTCTTATTTATCCAGAGCTGTCAAATTGTTGTTTTGAGGCTAGTGTTAGTGTAATTGATAAAGTAACGATTACGGCTATGAAAGTTGCCTACTTATAAGAATGCACTTCTCGCACAAAAGATGAATAACACTTATTTTAATTACCATCATAGGACATCGAATGGTTAAACATGTCTAAAACCTATCTTTTCCTGCGGTAATATTTTATAATTTCGGCCCGTTGTTTTCTAGAAAAATCATAATATAAAATGAATATTTTGATTTATATCAATTACTACAGCCTGGTTAGTCAGCGATTTCCCAGAATTGTGCACCTTTGTAGTGACCGCCCAACAGCCCAAGTAAAGAGGAACCCGACAATTCCCGAGAGCTTTATTCACTTCTTATGTTGGTGGGTATCATTAGATATCAATCGATACAAGCTACTCTAACGAGAGCGAGCCTAGGCCTATGTATTCGCAGCATATGGTAGTCTATTTAGTATGTGTTATAATGGCTAAGCTGTACCCCTGCGTGGAGATTTCCATGTTTCCTGGCGGTTTCGTCCCATTGCAAATTCATCCTATAAAGCACAGGCCATTGTGGAAAGTTAATTTATTATTCTAACATATGTACATCAATGCAGATAGCCAGGAAAATTAGTAAAACGCATGTTTACATTCATATCCAACGTGTTTGACTCATAACATTGATATTTGTCAGTTAAATATCAACAGCTTTAGCTGTTCGCAGTTTTGCTTAGTGAGTTTATACAGGACGAGATAGTCACTGGTTACCGGTATCTCGCGATCTCCAGGCAGAAATAGTTGTAATTTTGTGGCAAATGCAAATCATTTGTAGGGACAATTTGGGGGAGTTTCAGCCATTTTGGGATATGATTTAACTGAAGACAGTTAAAATTAAGCTTTTAATAACAGGATTCATGTAATTTCTTGGTTTTATTGTGGAAATTTGCAGCGACTATTTAAGCAGCTCTGATATACGTTGAATATGGAATCATACTACTCAAGCCTCACTCCATTTTTCCCATCAGAATAATACCGGTATTAAAGGTATACCAATATGAAAATCGATATCGATACCGATATCAACGTAGTCAGTTATATGAGCTACTCGTCGAAGGTTGTTAAACCTGACACTTGGTCTCAATGTGAGACCAAAAGTCTGATCTGGACTGGAATTTTCTTCCATTTTATACCCTTCCTGGACGAGCCTGTGGCTTTAACAACCTTCGATGAGTAGCTCGTATAACTGACTACGTTGTTATCATCTGTCATTTCACAATTGATTCATCCAGCAAACCGTAGCCACGGGAAACAGAGATAGTCACAATACCTCCGCTGTCCACACTGAGTCTAAGCTCAGTAGGTTTGGACACGCAAGCTGCCAGGTCTACACAGACCTGAAAGCCACCAAAACAACCGGTAACAATTACAACCAGTGAAGTTGACCACAACCGCCAAAAAAGGTTGCCCAACCGCCAAAAATGGCAGACCCGGCAATAACCATCCATAAGTATGTAGGGGAAACTACGCCCCTCTAAAATCAGAATCCAATGACATCTCAGATTGATATCAAACCGCCATAGGTATTCTCATCAGACCTGGACGATGAAAACTCCACCTCATGGAGAACAAAAAAAGAATGTCATTGGATACACCAGCTCCACCCGATGAAGCCTATAGGCACAAACCGAGCAGGATAAGGGACGCCCTTTCCCTGGACCAACACGCCCACCATGGGCGGACACGCCCAGTATGTTGTTATTATTCTTTTAATTCTACGGTGTCCTTAAGAATCGATCTCTTCAGCCAGATTATATGTTTCTACGCATTTTTGGCGACGTCATCGCCATAGACGTCACACATTGACGTCATACCCATTGTCATCACCTCGCATCTTTTAAAGATGCTCTTCAATATGGCACCTCTACGTGGACTTCAGCACAAATAAAAGAACAACAAAGACGCATAATTCACAGAGTTGTCGTGCTTCTTTATTTTATTCATTTAATTTTTTCAAAACAAATTTTGAAACAAAAATTTACATAACTTAGCTTTTAACTTAGAATATCTAACCAGTTTTGATTTTGACTGTGTCACTGTGATACATAATTCACCGTCGAATACACCAAACCATCTAGACTGGGCAAGGATGTCCCACACACACCTTGTCTATCAGTCCAAACACCCACACCATAGTTGCCTTATCAGAACAAAGTGGAACCCAAGAATGCCCACTCCCAGTTGACAAAACTTCGCCTCCGATGAGTTCCGCTCAAGGAACGAAATGCCATGAAGTCTGAATCAAAAACAGTGATGACCACTACCCATACAAACAGGCAAAAAATCTCCACTAAAGGAGCAATACCTCTACGATCTTGACCTTCAGAAACCCTTGGAAAGTTTTTTACCAAAATGACCTACAACCGGTAAATAATCCTGAACCGCCAAAACGTTTTTTCAACCACCAAAATGGACACAACCGCTAAAAAATCACAACTGGTAAAAATGACCACAACCGCCAAAAAAGTTGCTCAACCGCCAAAAATGGCAGAACCGGCAAAAAACTTACAACCGGTAAAAATTATCACAACCACCAAAACTGGCACAACCGTTAAAAAGTCACAACCGCCAAAAAATGGTCACAGGCCACCAAAACAGGTCAACCGGTAAAATGTTTGA